>JAQQZZ010076285.1:0-20396 GCA_030265115.1 Mopalia vespertina
GGTCATTACACTATCAATAGGTACTTTCTTGTGCTCTTTGGCGAGCCGAGGGGTTTTGGACAGCGGAGCTTCATGTTCGGAATTACACTACTTGTGTATTATGTGAAGCTCTTCGGTGGAACTTAATGTTTTTGTGGCATTTATAGTTGGATGAAACGGGGTCACCATTCACACTGAAATGTAATAAAACCAAGAAATTGTACATGAATCTAGCCATTTTTTCTCATATCACAACGTTTTATCTTATTTCAAAAGTGGAACTGAACTTATCATTTTATTAATTCGAAAGTTTGGGTGTTGGTTTTATTTTCCAATTTACATATTTTCTCAACGTTAAGCATGTTTTCTATACATTATGAACCCTACAAAGATATCAGAGTAAATGATTAGCTATCTCGTTAGACAAACAAACAATAAAAGAAGTAAAATAAACTCTCTGTGGGAGTAAAATAGATAGACCATGCACACTGTAATTTATATAACACTTGGAATAGTTTCAAAGCTTCGAGACAAATTACAAATGTTCCCCATAATACACCGGCAACTGATGACATCCATGTTTTGCAGGTGTGTGAGACGAAAATAACTTAAGTACCTCCCTTGCAAATTGTTATACCATGATGTAATGCTTTTCATATAAATTGTGTGTTAAATTAATGGGCTGTGAAGAATTTTGAAGAAAAAGTCGGCTACGAAAAAAGAAAAAAACAAACATATTTGAACGAAAGAATTCTCTTTTTTAGACGGATTTCTGGTATTACAAAGCTTTGCGTTTAGTGTGGATAGCTTTTCTCGAAGTTCATCGTTGTGATGAAACAAATAGTCAAACCCTGTTTACTCCTTTCTGTCTATTTTTCAATTGAATAAACAGCGGGCATCCATGTGTTTGGCAAGTTTAACATAAGTAATACATACGAAATTTAGTTCCCCTCTTTTAAAGTTTTTGCATTCTACAGGTTGGACATAGACACTGTTCGTGGTCTGAGATATTCAAAGAACTCGTGTATCCAGATGACAAGTCTACCTCTTGAAAGACGAATTCAACGGTGACAGGCGTGTCTAAATCTGGAAAGACGAGCTCGATACTTGCAGACAATTTAATCTGCAGACTCTAATCAAGACCGGCTCCTGTGGTACAAACGTAACAACCCAATCTAATATCTATTGAACGATTTACTCCTGACACACAAGTTGAAGTCAGAGTGGGTTTCATCAGTGGATTCTCAATGATTCTACAATTACTTCCAAAGCGAATTGTGGCAAGAGGCTTCTTATTGTTGTTCACGGTGTTCACTACTAGAACGGTTGTTATAAGTTAATCTGAGGGCCATTCATTATGCCCATTATTAGCACTCGAAACCTCTATAATCAGCATCGTTATTGTGTCATCAATCACTTTCGTGTTGTGGGAACTTGTCCCCTTCAATCAATACCTTTTTTATTATATATCTCCTAACTGTGCAAAATGATCGGAAACGCAGAAGCATTGCAGCCTATATGTCTTGAGGCATATCCCAAATCGTTACATTATGCCATGAGCCAAACTGTCTGCGTTTGTGAATATCGTGTTGTGTTATTATTCAAAGACCTATTACTCACATCTGGGAAGAAATCAAATATTTGTTAAAGTCCTTATGCGCTGGAGTAATAAAAATATCTATCAAATTCAACTTAGATAGCAAAAATAGTATCAATTTGAAGCGTGGCACTTCATTTCTAGTAAATATACATAATTTAAGGGTCTTTCCATGTCTTCCGTTTGCGTATGACTTTGATTGACCATCCGATAATACTTCTTTGGACTTTCTGTTGCCCTAGTGCTCCGACAGTTATGGGGCAACACGATGCCATTCTATTTGTGATGACCCTGTATTGCGTCTCGCCACTATAATGTGTTGTCGTTTCTGCCAGTGATGTATATTTTGGCCTTCCTCACTCATTGGGCTGGCACGCCGTCATATGAGTGAAGTTACCTTAAGTACGACGTTAAAAGCCAATCAAACACAAACAATGATTGTTGTGGATTTGTTGGTTGGCTGTTTGTTCGATTGATTGAACATGAAATGTAAAGTTTTGTGTTCATGGCTGTGCTCGCTACATACTTCCGGTAGTCACGGGGCCTTATGGCTCAATAATTGTTGGAAAACACCACTGTCGTATAAACCTTCTACCCTTGAGCACGGCGTAAAATCATTCGTTGAGTTAAGCGCCATTAAATAATGCTGCATATTATATATAATGACCGGATGACGTCATCGATTCTTTGTGTTCGCATTTTTATCGCTGCATGGATATTACTCTGACTCTTGTCAGGCAAAAAAATAAATATTATTATTTATTTATGCTTATAGTCTCCTCAGTCCTGTGGAGAGACGTATACAGTCACGACACAGGATATCCAGTTTCAAATAGATTAGAAGAGCTGCTGGCAAAAACATAAAATAACCTTATAGGCTAATACTATATATTGTAGGCCTCAATGGTTTTGCATTAGTATAGATTACTGCTTATATACTTTAGCTCATTATTAAGCTATAAAAAAGGTATTAAAGTAACAACTCCAATTCCATGGAATTATGCATCTATCCAAAATCCCATTATTATGCTATTGCAAAATATTACTCAACAACGTTTTGTTAATGGACTGTACTGGTTTAATTCATACATCCTAAACCCCATAATTAAGCTATCAAAAAATATTAAAGTGGTAACTTCTTGTCAATGGACTGCATGGATTTATATATATACCCTAAATCCGATTATAAAGCTAAACAAATATACGTATTTGGTTATCTTTGTTAATATATTTTGCATATAATGTGAAATACACGTCCACAAAGTAGCGTCATTTCTTCAAGTTATCAACAAACGAAGCTGAGCAGTAAACATATCGCCATCATGACGTCATGATACGAATTACCTTATTGCGAGATTAGCTTGTTATGAGACAGCATCTATTTAAAAAACAGTTGAGTTTGTCTACAATGGTAGTGTTGCCATGTATATTCAAAGTTAATCTTAAATTGAGTCTACCGTGTTTTTTTTTTCCGTCTACGTTTTTTCACAATAAAAGCAAACTGGAGAATAAACATGCCCATCTGACTATTGCTTAACGTATGTCGAGAATTAATATCATGGGCAGGCTTTAATAAATGTGTTTGTAGTTTCGAAATGGCTATAAAGATTGGGAAAATGAAATAAGGTAAACATCAATCCATTAACCGATGAATATGTATTCGTTCAACCATCTCTCTGCCTATAGAAAACAAACCGGTAGGACAATTAAATTATCGGTTAAGCTATTGGGCACGTTAGGCAACCATCGTAGGCTTCGCTATTAATCAAAGCAGCGCACGAATGATTCATTGGCAAATCCTGTGAGGTGACTACCATTCATACAGACTATGCAAATGTGTCGAATCTGATTGAAAATTGTTCTCTTTTATAACATTTCAAGGATTGAAAACTGTCTTGATATACGTAAATTCCAGTACAATGCCGGTCCGGTTCAAATTTGTTTTAAAAAATGCAACTTTCTAAAGCTTCAAGCAGAAGGTTAAGAGGGAGCTTCCTGTAGCCTTTGTGCTCTTAGCGCCGATATAAAGGTAATATGACCGATTTGTACCTGCCAAAATACATTTATTCGATTAACAAAATAGTAAAAGCATCTCCTAAGGAGCGTAGCCATTCAATCGAAAATGTGTTTTTGGTTTACTTAATAGGAGTCCGTGTTTGAAGTGTTTTACACGTCGTCAAATAACCATACTCTGATCGATAAGTTTAATAACGGTGTTTATGAAAAATAGACTTTGATATTCAGTATCAGTTACTTGACAAAGCCAAAAAAAATAATAGTTAAGACTTGTAGTTATTGATTGGACGTAGCGGAGTTAATTAACTCTTCGATTGAGAAGTGAACAAACGCTTACTCAGTGATGTTAAATTGCCCGCTAAGATGGCTATTTATTTCTAGGCTTAATTTAAACCTGGCTCTACTTAAATTATACCTAACCCTCAGTAGAGTCGCTCTGCTTGATAACAGTGGTTATACATATCAATCTAGTGTTTATGTTCCTCTCATTGCTTCGGAAAAAAGAACTCCAATTCTCTGTTACGGTAAGCCGAACAACCTCGAGGCTATGTGGTTGTACATTTAAATGAAGCAGTCTTCAAAGTACGGCTTAAGACCGTTAATCAGTCCAAAGCAATATTAAACGTTACGTCATAAGATACATTGTCAACTTATCAATATAAAATGATTCAGGAAACTTTTCTTTAGTTGGCTGTATACATTATCTGTTATAGATTGTAGTATTGTCTGTAGTGCGAAATGTAATAGTTTGCCGATTTTATTAGCAGTTGTGGAAAACAATATGAATATTATAATTTCTAGGTTAAAGAAAATCTGATTGACGCATTCATAGAAGTTAACAGATGCCGGCGCCAAAGAAAATGTGATAATCGCAATTATTGAAAAGCTCACACCAGTTATCACGGATGGGCTGTTAGAAAATCAATTAATGAATGCCACTGTGAATTTCTGGTGAATTCTTCCAGGAAGCCTAAGACTGTTTCTCTGTCTTGAGATGCACGGGTCCGCCAAATAGCTCATCCATCAATTGTGATAACCTGTATTCGATGGTATCAAGATACAGCGGGGGAAACAGTTGAAGTGCTGTGCAATCTTTGGGTTTTTGTTGCACTATCGAGCGCCCACGTCTCCAACCAAGAAGCTTTTTAGTGATTGGTTCAGGAAAGATAAGGGAGATTTATCACTGTAATCCAATTAAATGCTTCTGGTCACTTAAGTGTTGGAGAAGGGCAAAGTAGTTGGGTCAATCGGCTTGATATGGTTTTGCATCGCATAGAGGTATGTAGCCAGCGTTATATGTTTTCTGTTCTAGCTTCGCTCTAACTCCGTCTAAACTACAGATCATTAAAAAAGAAAACTGTAGCGAGTATTCTTTGTTATCTGTTCTAGTTTCGCTCTTACTGCGTCTAAACTACCGAGCATTAAAAAGAAAATGAAAAATTCTTCGAAGTATTAAAACTGTTGTCAAGATGCCCGAGGGCAGAAAGCTCGTTTAAGCCAATGTTTACGTGGAGTAACTCAGCAGTTAATGTTTTAATTGATTTATTATAAATACAACCCACCTATGAATCTAAAACAATGTTCATTAGTGACAAGCATCGTCAATGCCCAGAGTTTTCCTAAAAACCGTCCTACTAAAGTGAAACAAAATTGCGTTGTGTGACACAAAGATTATCCAACTTGACCCCATGTATTTCGACAAATATTACTCGAATCTATCACATACTAGTAAGCCGGGAGCGACTGAATTCTATACGGGCTCTCGTTGAATAACCTCTATATAACATTTACATTATTATGTACTTTATATGGCTCTGTGTGAACCTAAAAAAGACATCTCCCTTTAGAATTGATTCAGAGCCAAATGTCAGCCAATGGCGGCCAGTTGTAGACTGTTTGATCTGCAGTAATTGGATCAAGTACATTTGGTTGAGGCTCGGCCAGATGTGCCAATAATGCGAGTTTCCTTATAATGAATTCCGGTAGGTTTGATACAGCATTTATTTCAATTCGTTCAACAAAGTGTTAAAGGTATGAGATCTTGCAAGTGCCGGCAAACCAGTACGAGTTCCCGTTGATCCATTAAACTTAGGTGGTATCGTTCACTTTGTTGCGTGATCACAATGTAATATCAGCAATCCCTTGCGTATAGTTTCCTCTTGCAGAACAACCAATAGGATTCAGAAGAAAGCACTGCTTAACAGGCCTGCTAGCGGTGAACAAAGTTTCTGGGCTAGGTAATTTACGGTTCTCCCTTATAAGGTTTGTTGTGCCATGTCGCTTTCTCGATTGAAATTAACGGACTCGTGTATATATTTCAGAGCATTTGAAAGTTTACATTGGATCATTTTTGGTTGTAATTAGTCAAAAACAATATTTGAGAGCCTGTAATGAACGAAAATAAGGCTGCATTTAACCGGTTTGAAAAGCAACTCTCAAGAAGGTTGTTGTAAAATAATAGGATTACACTCTTAGTAGTTCTCGTCTCAAAAATGATTATTACATAGTTTACAATCGACAAGCTAATGTCACTACGTCTGATTGACACATGCCAGGGCTTGTAGCACGTGTATTTGACGTGTTTATGCCCGCAGACTTCAATATTCATATCCCTCGTAAACCATTCCAGTAATATAGTGTTTTGAAGAATATTCTCTGGCGAATTCTAATTAAATTATTGGTTGGATTACTTTTCGTCAAGTGTATCGATTTTTAATATAGTGTATGAATAATAATACCGCCTGGAACCATTCCAAACGGGATCGTAAATTCAATTCTTCGACATCTCCATGAAGGCAAGGCGATACTGTGTATACATGATGACAGTTTGAAAAGAAGTATAGATTGCTCACTACAATGATCCATGTAACGTGAATCTTGTACTTGCTATTATTCAGTGTTATCGAATTGCACACCAGATCCTAACCATAGGTAATAGTATGCCAAGTGGTGTTTGTTTTAATGTAGCTGTGAGCTAAGTCATCAATTGTAGTATATAGAATAATATACCTACAATTTACAGTGTTGTCGAAGTCAAAAGCGAAATAACATGATGAAGACTGACTCTCTTCCTAATTTTAAAGAGATAGATATCTTTAGATTAAACACGAAGGAGATCGTGTTTATGTTTTCGTAACAGCAAGCCAATCGTTTTTACGCCTTGTTTGAACGGTAACAAAGCCCCCCCCCCCCCTTTACACACACCCACCTTAATACCGCCACTCTCACAAATCCATGAACTAGAAGTATGAAACGCCCTGTTAGACGGCATTGTTTCAATGGGCCATTTGATACATTAGGTGCCATGGAGTGTCAGACGTGCGCAGTTCGTTCGCAAAATTGTCTTCATTGCGCTGGTTAGATTTTAGTTGGTCAAAGTCGCAAAACGCTGGTAGTTCTTTAGATTGCTTTGCCTCGCTACTCATGGGAGAATCGTCTGCTGGTTTGCTAAAATCACGATCGGTTTTATGTTATCTCCTTGCTATGTTGTTTATTTCGTATATGTATTATTTATCCGTGTTATTTTTGTATATGTGATCACCTCGAATAACGTTTCTATGCGCAACGGAATAGTTATATTCTAATCTAAGTCAGGAGTTTCATTGCAACCTCTTCTGACAGTCGATCATCACTGAACATTTAGACTCAGAAAATTCCCATTGTTTGTTGTTGTTGTAACGTACCTATGCGCGATCTCATTCCCCAAGATGAAGCCAGGTCAAACCGCCTTGCCGCGGAAATCGTACAGCGTAATTCTATATATGCCTCCCCTGACGGTTTCGATGGATTTCGCCTTTGTCTGAGCTGCCTATCGCTACAAGCGCAATTCAAAATTTATTTTGGTTGACTGACCAAAGGTTTAGGCCACGGATGGCATGATTGATTGATTGACGCAGGACTTAATGGTATTTCACTTTATTTGTATACAATATGTACACCGACAGTTGGAAGTCACACTAACATAACAATAAAAATGTGCTGTGTTCTCCTAGGTTAAAACATTATTGGTTCGCCAGTCGAAATAACAAACGTGTGACTACTGATTGAAACACACTGATCTTAGCCAGAGGGTTAACCGGAAACAGGTTATATTGAAGGTATTGGCGTAGCCTAGTCCGGATTGGTGGAGGAGGAACCTCCCTAATAGTCAACCTTATTGCTTGCTGGGGAGTTATTTACCCTAATCCATGCCGAACATTTTGTTGGCTACATTTTTAACAATACTTAATACGTCATATTAATGATCATTTATATCTCTCGAGATGTCTGTAGGTTACTCATAACACAACTCGAGATTGAGGTGTCTTAACAAACTTGTCTCTGGGAGTTTATGTAGAACTTCAGATGACTTATCGATTTAAATTAATCTACATCCCTGCGCCATTGTGATTGCTTTTTAGAAATATATTAAATGTGACAAACTGGTAGTAACTATCCTCATTACACACTTATTTTGGTAAACATGACCGATGATTCGCTACTAAAAGTCGCCGTTGCTTAAGTTTAGCCACAGTATACATCAGTTATAGAATCTAAACTGTCGGGATGTTTTTTGTAGTCCACTTACAGGCAATTGGGAATACGCCTGCATCCCCGCATCAGTCCATCTAGCCTACGCCAAACAAGGTATACAATAGTTACATAGAAAAGCTTTAAAAACGTTTGTGGTAACAGCTGCGATATTGGTCACCCACACTCACTAATTATATCATTATTAGGATAACACTAAGGCTGACATTTACTCTAATAACAAAAGGTTCGCCATATAAAAAAACCCACACCTACTATAAGCCGATTGGACAATTACGAGGTTATATGCCCGGAAGGTGCGTCAATACAAACTAGTACACAGTCCACGCTATATTGCCGGCTGAGTTACTAGATAAATCATATAAATTGAAAGTGTGTAAATATCAAATATCAGGAAGATGACCAAATGGTGCTTGATTAAAAATTCAGTCCACTCACACAAACGTATTGGAATCAGATTACAGCTGGTTAATGGCTCAGCGGATTATGGTATTCTTCTCTTTGGGTATAGAGTGGTTTCTCTGGCACAATACTGATTGTGGTAACATATGTATTTGCACGATTCAGACTGGGGTTGAACGGGTTAAAGGGCGAGTCGACGGACTATTCAAGAGGCTATGTTTACGTGGGCAGATATGTACACAGTACTGCTTTTGCTTCTTGGTGTGATCGATGGATGGGATTGTGTTATCTGTTCGTGTACACGCCAACATTGACCAGTCTATCAAACATCATTAAGGCTGTCTGCTGGATGCTGTTCCCCGGGCAAATATAATTTTCTCTTGGGACCTGATGGGCATCGCTAACGAACGCACTATTTGAAACAGACCATTCCTCCTAAAGCCTCGTTTATACATGGCAATGAAGCGGAATCGTTAAACCATAGCTTGTGTAGCCGGAAATCAGTGATGTTATACCTATACAATACCTTAGCAATGACATTGTATTAATAATTTTCAGCCTAGGAGACCTTGATCATGTCGTCGTCACCAATGCATTATTGAGGGTCATAGTTATCCAGCGGGCACCAGATCGCTTGTCTTATGGCACACATTCTCGATCATTAATCATCCAATATTCAGTGGCCGAAATCAATTATTCTTCGCTTTTTCTAGGCACCATAGTATACATTAATCTGAAACTAGCATTGGCTGGCGAGGAGCTGTATCCCAATTCGACACAGCCATTAGAGTAATGAACTGCTGAGTGGGCGATAGCCAAGTGCCAAGAGTTGCCATTTCCAATCATAAAGGCCGGTAACTTGTCCACCCAAAAGACCCATCCCGGTTGCCCTGAGAGTTTTAACAGCTCAGACATTGACGAGCGAAACGAAAAAAGGTGTCCCATTCAATCAGTTGTCGCCGCAAACTGAGTACATAAACACTGTTCAAGTCACACAATAAGGCAAGTTTGAAATGCAAATGTGGGCAAGTACTCCCAAAGTGCTATGTCTAACAAATCTGTTCAATTATAGCCCTTTGTCCTATTTTATTATAAAGTCAAATGGCGTGAAGGAAAGCATACATGTATGTTTGACACATGTAGATGGAATATTTGCAAGTGCACAGACATATTCGAATACTGTACGTATATTATTCTAATATATATTTCTTTCTCGAAAAATCAATAAGTTCTGTCATACTTGTGACTCAATACTTGTTTCATTGCTTTTGCTGCGTATACATTTCTATGACCACACACAACTCACAATGATATAATTTAATAACATGTAGTAGCAACACAATCCCCACAGATGAAACACACGATTGTAACACGATGACGTAATATAACTGGAATTTACGGTAATTTTCTGCTGATGTAATCATACAACGTGGTCAATGCTAGTTCCATATTGTTGTTGCTTATACTGTTCTATATTATATGGCTACATTAAAATATTCCAGTGATAGAGCGGTTTCCCTCTGAAACTATATATTACTTTAAATTGGTTTATCTCTGACGGTTTCTGTAAAATATAATGGCTTACCTGGCTCAGTGCATTCTTCAGAAGGATGTGTATAATTTAAGCCTCCCAGAATCGGTATCAAAGGTGGAAAGAAGAATTTTGGAACAGAAACATTTGTCGTTACAATTTTGGCAGCCGTGGTAACAATTCCAGCTGCGGTAGTAACCACCATTGTTGCGTTCGTACTCATTGCCGTTGTTGCATTGAACACTGGCGTAACCGTCGTCAAACTTCTGACCGTGGTCTCACTCACATCTGCGGTAAAATTCTCCATTATAAATCCTGTGATTTTATCCAGAAGGCTTGTCGTTACCGCAGCCATATCAATCCTCTTTGAGAGAACTTGACGGATTAAAACTATAAAAGGTGTCAAGAAATAACACCGTTAAGAGGAGAGAAGCTTTACATGAGCCCCCGTGATCCTTGACAAATTTACCCTGAGGCGTTGCTGTCCATGGACCACTTACATTCTCCCCCTGTGACAAGAACTCCACGGCTCCCTAGTCCAAGGCGTATGGCTTAAACGTGAGAAGCAAGTTCCTGGACTGAGTGGAAAGGCTCAGGGTCGCCTACGCATTCCTGCCGGTGTATTTTATGTTCCCGCTAGACAATAGACGCCCGTGTTCTATCGAGGGGTTCTCCAACTCTCCTAGTACTTTAGTGTACTGTCAAAGCTCCAGTGGATTACGTAGAGTAAAGACTGATCGATAAGCAGAGAGCGGATCAAACTGCCGGTCACCTGGGAATCCACCACAACGCCAAAGCTGCGAAAACCTTGAAATATGTCAAAAGAGTTTATCGTTTGGCATTGAGCTGGTGCCTTTACAACTCGCCCAACCCAATCGCACTCCCCAATCGAACAAAACGTCGAGACGTGACTCGATGTTAAGCAAGTCTTAATTACGTTCATTTAGTTACATTAGGTTCGGTAAAATTGGAAAGCACCAGGCGCTGGCAATCGATTCCTGGTCTTGAAATGAAACGAAGTCATGTGACCTTTTGGTACGGAATGTATTTGCCTACGCCGACTCATTATATAAAACAAATAACAAATATCATTTCCCAATCACAATAATGAGCAGCGGGCAATATTTGAATACAAAACATCTTCAAGAGCTTTTCCAGTTGATTTTGCCCCAACTCATGGAACGATAAACGAATCCTTCATGGATGCGAATACATTCTATGAGATTTTTTGTACATGTTGATGTAAGCCTAATAACAACGTATGAATTAGAGTCCAGTAAAATGTTTTATGACAGAAAAATCAATGGATAATTTGAAACATAGATGATTAGCTTTGCCCATGTATACAGAACAAGGCGAGCTCTAAGAAACAACTTATTACTTCAACCCAGTTCTTAATAGCAAACTGAAACGTCTCGGAGCTAAATTACAAAATCCGGTAAACTAGCTTTCATCATCATTCTGTTCCAAACCCGTCAAATTAGCTTCCATTATTATTCTATTTGACAAATTAAAGGGTACATTTATATTCTCTCAAATTCCAGTAAACATAGCGTCCATTACTCTTTTGTCTCAAACCCGCTAAATGTCGTCCATAATTCTTTTTCCTCGAACCCGGTAAATATGGTTCATAATAATTTTGTATCGAACCCGTAATTATCGTCCATAGTTTTTCTTTTTCGAACCCCTAAATATCGGCAATTCTTCTTCTTCTTCCCAAAATACAGTAAATTAGCATCCATCATAATTCTGTCTCAAACCCGGTAATGAGAATCCATTATTTTCTGTCTCAACATGTGAGAAATAACTGTTCAATTTGATTCTGTCTCAAAACCCCGTAAATTACCGTCCATTACTCTTCTGTCTCAAAACCAGGTAGGTTGGAATGAATCATCATTTAATACGCTGAAACACCACTCAATGAGCGCAGTAAAGGTTTTGTTTGTTTGGTTTTTTTTCTTTGGAATTTAATGTCGTACCCAAGGGTATTTCACTAGCTTACATGAACACGGATTCTCGTCTTCTCACTCAGCCTTTATTAAATACGGTTGAAAACCGATAGGAAACCTCGTCCAAACCACAACAGGATTGCAGAAGTGACCTCGTATGACTCCTTGTATACTTGTGGCCAACAGCGGTAATCCAGTATGTGAGTGCTACAACGAAGGAGAGTCAGTAGTCCGACACGTTAAGCACGGGCCCCATGATAAATGCTTATTTAAAATACACTCAATCGAAATGATTAATTCTACATAGTAAAAGCGCTCGCACAATATCTATTCTCTGATATGAACCACCTGTGGACCAAAGTTATCTGACTGAAAAATGTTTGCTTGTTCACCTCATTTTGGATATATCTGTTCATAATGTTTACTCAAATTGTAGTTTAAAATTTTCAAAAGTCGAAACAAGCATCGACATGTTTTCTAGCTTCAGTTATTCTCACGATTTGGGCGGCTGACTGAAGGCATTGTGTTTTGATGTAAATTTATGGAATCAGCTGCAAAGCTATTAACTTTTTCATTTTAAAACACAACATTTCATCATTTCGATGGTGATGTTTTGCTGTACACTGTCCTCATAGAAATGAAATGCCATTGAGCCAATTCAATTCGTTTGAAAAAACTTAGAGTTATCACGTTGAAATCAATTAATATGTATGGAAAACCCAATGGGTTATATGCACGCTGATCAAGCCAATTGAAGACACGTTTTTAAACGCTTTTAAATGTTGTCCTTGTTTAGAAATTCATCTACGCTATCTAACGATTTCCTCAGGTTATCGACTGCGGTTTATGTATTGTGTTGTTCTTACTGTGCAATTTGTAGCGACCATTTCAGTGTATTCCCCTTACTTGAGGATTTTTGATTGGTCGTTGCTGCATACTTTTTCTTGGCCAATCAAAATGGTGCAAATAGCGGGATTCTCCTTAAGTCGTAACTACGAATCGTTCTGTGAGAATGCACCACATTCTGCATATCGTATGTTTCTTCCTTAACAATTGTCCCTGAAACAGGTAGAATATGTTTTGTATTTATTAACCTTTGATATCTACGTGTTATTGCATTCAACGCCAGATACTGATATATATATCACCAGAAGCTGACTAACATACATGAAATATTAAATTATATAAAGACATCCCCAACTTGTTATGATGACATTTTAATTAGTAATAACAAAGCAACAAGCCAATTAGTGCCAAACTAGTTGATTATACTGTGATGAATGTCAGTATGGCTTTTATAAATATCGTCCTTAATAATCAACAATTTGAATTGTAAGATTTTTAAGAGCTGAAAGGATAGTTCCTGTATTGCAAAGGAAATTATATACACAAAGGAACACGAACAATTGGAAACTTGTATTTAATGTAAAGTACTACAAACTACAAATTTGTCTCCTTAGAAAGGCAGTAGCTTCGTACGTACAAGTTCAGGGTTCAGTTTAATGTTGTTGATTGTGACTTACAGAGCATAGAAGTAATAAATTATTGGGTGTTTCGCCAGTGCGATTAAACGGACAGATAACGTAAATCATAAAGAAATTTGAATTAACCTACAAAAACATTATCCACAAACTTGTCTCACCTTAGAACAGAAACTAAATTTTGATTGTTAGGGTTTTTAGAATAAATAGATGTACAAGTGAGATGAAAACTATTGAAAAATTCATCATGATGTTTCATTTTAAATTTAACTGACATGAGAGGGAATTTGATTGTGGTTCTAATGCCTCGATGGAAAGGATTTCCGCATTATGCCACAGGTGGTTTGTGAATGTTAAATTCTGACATTTCAGTTGACATAGTTAAACTTGTCAAAGTCATTTGCCGAGAGTATACGCTCAAGATTTTTTACTACATTGGGAATTCCAATTCCATTATTCAAGAAGTTTGCAATGCCACATAGTTTATCTAGGTGCAATATCAAAATGGTATGGTTGAAATTCTGGTTGTCATGGAAACCAATCGATAAAAAGCGGACTGGCTAACTTAACAGGTAATACAAACGCTGAATTTGGAGTGGGATGTAGAAGACTTTCTTTTTGCAACTCTTTGAAGATATTTATATGTGGAATAGTCTGTGTTCTGCAATATTTAGACATGGCTTAGTTATATTGTACAGAAAATACTGGCCCTCTGCTTTACGTTGAGAATTCCTGCAAACCGCTTCAAAGGGTTCTCATAAAATCAATACAAAGGCTCATTTTATTTGCATTCCTCAATTCCTCTTGACATCGGCCAACGTTCAAATGATGTCGTCTGGAAACTAGCTTTTACATAATTGCTATTTTATGAGGCTGGACTGCGACAGGATTCAGAACCGATAAAAATAGTTGTTCTTGCAGAAACGTTTGGTTCACAAAGCTAACTGATTTATGGATATTTTTTGTTTTTGGTTTGCTTCTATAATTTTTATTATTAAAAAACAATCCATACTTGTTTTAATACATTAATATCCATGTTCACATTATTTCAACATTGACCTTATTTCTTCCTCGCCAAATACAAACTCTTTTATTTAAATACCCACTGAGTAATGCAACATTGTATGTGGAGGAAACCGTTCAAGATGAAAAGATTCCTTTTTATTTCAGCATGGAAATATTACCTTCATTCTATTTCAGATAATAAACTATTGACTATTGAAATGTTTGCCGACACGGTTTGCCTATCTGATAGTGAATAATTTTGTGACAGGTTTCAATATGTTACAAAATGTTGAACAAAACCACACACTATATAAACAGTAAGCACGCCTATGCTTGCTAATTAATAAATTATACTTGGTGTAAAGATAAAGATCATTTTTGTGTTTTTTACCTTCTGTATATCCAAGAAGCCGGTCACATTGATGTTTGAATATGTGTTAGCATGATTAGCGTTTTGCTACTTTAAGCGTATTTCACTTGTGTGACTGCGTGCCAACCCAACAGGTGAATGAAACCAACCACAACAAGACAACGAAGACAAGACAGCACAAAAACTAGACGCAAAACAAAGGCACTACAAACAGATCCGCTTCGTGTTGCCCCATAGTCCTGAAACGACCAGGTCAACAGGAACCTCCTCCAAACGCCCGCTTGACTACGGCAGAGACATAGCTTCATACCTTGCGGTTGCAAAAGAAATTCAGGTCGCCCTCGGATGCAGTTTGAAGTTGGGTTAATCTAAGAACGTGTTATCTGACGTTCCATCATAATAAATGGACTACAAACCAAGTCCGTCAAATTAACAGAGGTTCTACAATCTGGCCTATGTACTCTATGAGCGAAGGGGCAACACGACACTTGTGGTCTCTGTACAGTTGTGTGCATTGGTACACTTTGTTTTATTGTAGCATGCATTTTACCCGTGCATGCTGGTGGTTTAACTGGGGCTTCTTTCACCCATCGACGAGCGGTTGAATGGATCTTCCTGCTGCTCTGGTGGTATTATGGCTATGGGGCAACAGGAAGCTGATTTGTCTGTGATGTATTTTTATCGTGTATTATGATTATCCTACCTTGTCATTGTTGTTGTCAGTATATCGTCAATGGTGGTTTCCTGAAACCCTTGGACTGGCATGCCGTCATATAGGAAAAATAACCTGAAGTAAGGTGTTACTCCCTAATCAAAAAAACAAACAATTCATTCATCCATTGTGCTGACAAGCTGCCAAATGAGCGACAATAACCTTTTTAAATGTCCGGTGTAAAAACCTAACCGAAATATAAGGTGGGATGAAATGGGCTCATTAAACCAAGCTATTAGACTATCTTTTTGCACATGTGAGGATGTTAACAGACTTCTAGGCAATATAAATTCAAATTTATTTCTGAAACAAACTGATGGCTCTGCTTAAAGATCGATAACGATCGAAGAGACTTGAGGATTGGCCAACATGCTATTTTTACCCATGCCAGGAACTATACGTATCTCAGTAGATATTTACAACATTATTAATATAAAGTAAAAATCGGAAAAACAAGAAAAGTTGGCATGTGCTTTTTGAGCCCATATCTCGTGGCTAAGAGATGTCGTAGTTTACTACCTAGTTATTATTTGTTTGAATACCTTTTATGGCTCATTGAAGTTATGTAAAATCATACATCTCTGTTGTTAGTTTTAAAAAAACTCAAAAGTAACCTCATATATATATTCCTTCGTCATGACCACAAATGGAAGTAGTATATTTCATTGTATTAAAATAACTGATTTGGGAGACAAATACAATTTATATAAGCAATATCATTTTAAACGGAGATTTTTAACGGAGCTCAGGTACATCAGTAGTTTTAAATGGTTCTTAGCTTCTCTTAAATTGACAGTAGGTTGTGTATACCAACCCGAGATTGATCAATACTCCCAAACGTGCCTCTGGAATAAGACGATTCCTCGGTTTTTAATTGAATGGTCTACATTAGTGCCAGTATGATTTATCTTTTAAAAAATTGGTTTTACTCAGATTGACTGCACTTCTACAATAACACCAAATATGGCACTGTGATTTGTACTCATGCCAAGCTCTTGACAGATCATAAAGCGTCTCTTGCTCCCAAATTAAGATATTTGCATTAATACATCCAAATGATTTTAAACAAATACAATCACTGTCCATAATTAAGTTATGTAAAACTCTCAAGGTGCAAAGTTCAAGAATGGAATCTTATATAATATAAACTTCATAGTACAAAACATAAATAGCCTATACTATTAAGGAAACAAGTTGCTTACTCTTGTCAATCAATACAAAATTCACATTCAAGTTAAGCCTGGAAAGGCTAACTGAACTATCTTTCTGATTGTAAGATGTTAATTCTTCGCCATCTATAAGAAAGTCGCAAACACAATTTCAGTTCATAAGAAAAAAAGAAAAACCTGCGGAAAACTGTTAGTTTTGCAGCAGACATATCGATGGATAGGTACACATGCACCCTCAATCTGTGGAGACACTGGTGGAGGACACACAACATTACGCAAGAAAAGCAGCACTGTCATTGCCTTTATAAATCATGCTAAGTGAATCGAAACTAGATCTTAACTTTCCTTGCTTAACAGATCATTGCAATAAGTTTCTGTACATTTATTTCTATAGCGTGACACGTAGATTTATTTTTTTTCACTAATATTTCAATCCTTGATACAAAACACCTTCCGAGTATTAAAGAATACTCAGGTTTCTTTTTTTGTATGAAGATCAAACTGCCAATGATCGACTAACTACGGGTGAGTTAATATAGAGGTATCTTTTGATTACAAAGTAACGCAAATTATTAAAAAAAACATATGTTGTCGTCTTGCTATACGGTTGGAATAGATTAAATATTTCCGACTTATTACACAACTTTAAACCATGAAAGTTTGGAATCAAGTGTGTGGGGGGGGGAAGTTGTGTTGGTTATCAAAAGCAAGAATAGTGGAAAGCCGCTTTAAACATGTGCAGGAAAAGGATGTTGTTGTTGTTTGTCTGCAGGTGGCTGAGACATCTGATTTTTGTTTTGTATAAATAACTCGATTCATCTTCCCCGATCGGGGACACAGGCCAGACTCACGTACTAGTTATCTCACATCTAGTCGGGCAATTAGCGTGAATTATTTACGTGTGAATGGCGAATAAGGGTCGCTGATTAACCGATAAGTTAATTAGTGATCGTATGATGTTGATGAAAAGCGTTCCTCGCACACTAGATCGGATCCGAGATTAACAAGAGCAAATCAATAAGGCAAGTATCAGGTTTCAATGTTTCAAAATGTACAAATATCATATGGGTATTTGGTTCATGTGTATAGCCGGTAATAGGGCAAGTAAGTCTTGTTCTCGTCAACTTGGCTTCCGGGTAGGTCTACCTCGTTCAAAAGCTATCACTATGGTTTCAAATTTCGTTACAAAGTCAACGTCGTACACTGTTTCTTACTTATTAATACAGTAGAAAACCGGGGGGAAAACCACGTTAAAATCACTCCCGGGATTGCCGGAGCCACATCGTGTGACTCACTCTTATACCCGATGGTCCTAAGATGTACACAAACCCTTGGATGGTACATCGAAGAGAGGATTAGTAGGCAGACACGCTAACCACTAAGCCACGATCGCGGGCATATCGTCTATAAAAAAACCATTATGGTAAACATCATATTTCAATATGCCACGATGTAACCATGACATCGAGTGCTTCATTATGTGTACAATACACTTTTAAGTCGTATCATGACATTAACAATCCGTATATACCATTGTGCGAAAATCAGATTGAAACATTTCATTATATTAACATAAGATCTTAATATTCCATTATTTGAACATCAAATCTAAATATTTATGTGTCATCAGATCTAAATATGTCATTGCGTTATACTCATATCTATACATTTTACTAAGTCAAAATCATACCTCAATTTATCCTTATATAAAGATCAGATCACCATTTTCATTATGTTAACATCAGATTCAAGTATAGTTCCTTATGTTAACATCAGATTCAAGTATAGTTCCTTATGTTAACATCAGATTCAAGTATAGTTCCTTATATTAACATCAGATCCAAGTATAGTTCCTTATGTTAACATCAGATCCAAGTAGTATAGTTCCTTATGTTAACATCAGATCCAAGTATAGTTCCTTATGTTAACATCATGTCCAAGTATAGTTCTTTATGTTAACATCAGATCCAAGAATAGTTCCTTATGTCAACATCAGATTCAAGTATTGTTCCTTATGTTAACATCAGTAATAGTTCCTTATGTTAATATCGGATCTATGTATAGGTCATTATGTTATTGCGTTAACATGAGATCTAAACATTTCATTATGTTAACACCAGATCTACACATTTGATTATGTTAACATGAGATCTAAACATTTCATTATGTTAACACCAGATCTACACATTTGATTATGTTAACACCAGATCTACACATTTCATTATGTTAACATGAGATCTAAACATTTCATTATGTTAACACCAGATCTACACATTTGATTATGTTGACATCAGATCTAAATAGTTCATTATATTAACACCAGATCTATAAACATTGAATTACCTTAACATCAGTTCTAAATACAAACCGTTCATTGTGTTAACACTATATCTACATATTTCATTATGGTAACATCAAATCAGAAAAATATAAATATAAACTATTAATTCTGTTATGTTCACATGCTGTCTGAATATATTATTATTTTAACATTACATACAAAAGTTCAATATGTAAACAGAACATCTATATGTTCCTTTATATGACTTGACTATCGTAGAATAACAGCTTTATATCTCATAATGTAAATGTCACATAAATTTTTGTTTTCAAAATCATAACAATCTTTATAATCATAGTAATATCGAAATTTCCATAACATCTAACTGTTTCGTTATTTAAACATTTAATTCAGATTATGCACTGAGAACAATCAGCATAACCTATATGTCTATGACTAGAGATTTATACGTGATGGAATAACAAAAGAAAGTTTTGTTTTAATAACAAAATCGTGTTTCTTTTTTTATAATTTTTATTTTCCTTTAAAAAATATTGCTTAAGATTTTCCGATTTGATATATATATAGCCATATTCTTGGAACAGCTTTACATATATAGATCTTTTATCTTATAATTAACTACCCGTATAAACTACCGTGAATTATCAACGAGTTAATGGCGAATTAGTATTTCTCATTAAACTGATAACTCTATATTAGTAACCAGAGGATGCAGATGAAAACAAGTCTCAGCAGCTGGGCCACGTCCGACGTAAACAAGAGCAAATCAATTATGTAAGCTTCACACATCACCGTTTCAAAATGTACACATTTCATGTAAATATGTTTGTCATATTTAGCACCTCATAACGTATGTATAGTAAATAATGTTAACATTCTACCCGGTGAATTCTGGAGTAATTATAATTGATTTAAAATACAGCAAAAGGCCATTTAGATACACACATAAATTAAAATTCCGTGCTATGTTTTATCACAAAAGAAGCCTATACAAAATGGTAAGAAAATAAAAGGAATGTTTTTTACACATAAATTTCTTCCAGGGTGGGCGGGTCTGACATCACATCTAAATATTTAATTCAATAACAAACTTTTGAAAATTAATATTGTTGTTCTTACATCGAATATCTACACACCATTGTCTTCACTGAATGTCAGCCTCGTATAATCAACTATGTAATTATTTACAACGGGCACAAAAAGATAACCTCGAATTGGATTACTTGGTTAAGTAATCATCATATCAAGATATTTTAATACCTTAACATTGCATCTGGATATTTTAATACCTTAACATTGCATCTGGATATTTTAATACCTTAACATTGCATCTGGATATTTTAATACCTTAAC
>JAQQZZ010076296.1:0-20394 GCA_030265115.1 Mopalia vespertina
AGTGGATTATACCGTCGAAAGACAACGGAAGAAGGTAAGATTTGCCCAACAGATTCTATTCACAACAGCCGATACGTTCCAGTTTTTTTCCGTTCGAAAACAACTGCTTTGTCATGTTTTTTCGACGAAAACGGACCCATGCTGGAGTCAGTAAAGGAGATACTGGCTAGTCTATGTAGGGCAAAAATGCATGCGCGTTATAACCGAGAATAGCAATCTCCTGCGCAGGAGGTACGTTTCGTTTCGTAGCGAAAATATCTAAGTGTTTGAAATGAAAAGCGAATTTCTGAATATTGATGGCTGGTTTATGTGAAATACCGACGACAAAGCATCGGAAATGACTGAGACCATAATGCCACTAGGCACCTGGACACGTTTTTGAGGCCGGGAGCTGCCTAGAAGGATTTATCGAAGAGACTGCACTATAGGTTCCTTCCAGAGCAATGAGGCATCCCGTATATGACGTTGATACCTGACAAATAGCATGGCCAAAAGAAAATGGGGAAGGTAAGACGTCATTTAGGGCTAACAATATCCCAGGTTTGCTGAATTGGACCAAGATGTAACATCATGGTTTAATTTATTACATGTAAGCTATAAGTGAATATGAATAACAAAGGGCCAGTTCTTACAGGTCACTGCATTATATCATAATTCTCATTCCTACACTATAATAGTTTGCTGAAACGAATTCCTTATTAATCATGTTAATTAATTAAAGCCCTGCTTGTACATATACCCTATAATAACCCAGGCAGCTACAGGGACAGTGCGAAGGCTGGACAAAAACGGTCGCCTTCATTGAACGATTTTTCTTTCGCAGTGAACTTTTACAAGAAAATCGGGAATTTCGACTTTAATCAAGTGCATTGATAATGTGTTGTTTCATTTCGAAGAAATTACCAATTGAGACTTGATCTTTAATCGGAGAAAATATCGTTCACTTGGGTGACTGTTACTTTTTTTGGTAGCTTTCTCAGTCACTCTTCTACCTACAAATGTCAACAATTATTAAATATCAACCTCTACCCTGCTATTTATTTTTGTCCCTAATTTGACACGTTTGTGTTGTCTAAATAAAATTTACATTGAAAAGGAGGCCAGTCCTCTTACCTTATTAAACAAGGGAAGTAACTCAGCTGTATTCCATGTCTACTGACATGATCATCGTTGTCATACAGATTAGATAAGATGCATTTTACTGGCAAAGGTGTGTTATACACACAGGTCTGATACATACCACTCCTTCTGTAACGGACTTTAAAGTTAGTGAAAGATTTGAACATATTTGTCAAAATAATACAAATATAATTTATCATGTTTGGACTTCATGAAAAGTGTAAATTTTGCCATAAACACAACTCCAGATCAAACATAAGACCAGTACAAAGTTTTCCAATATTCTCTTGAAACGATTTGACCCTATGGTTGTATGATTTTCCAGGGGTTTCTACATGTATAATAAAAACACCACCATAAACAGATGTGCACATTCAGTCAACTATAACAAGCCTCTGTGGCTTTCGTCTAAAAAAAAATGACAGACTTAAGTGCAGTTGTGATATTTCACATTTATCTCCAACTAACATCACAAGACAGGCAAACAGTAAAGAGAGTTGAAAATCTTGTCTTGGTATTTTGCTTCATTGGAATTTTACTCATATGACTGCATGCCAACAAAATAGATGCAAGAAATCACTTTCAATGCTACTGGCATGACAAAGACAAGACAGGACAATCACTGAACACAATCAAAAGACACCACAAACAGAATTGTCCCTTAGATCGGAGAACACCAGGGCAACAGGAAGCTCTTTCCCAACCACCTGCAGAGAGTTGTTAAAAAAGGTCACCAGTCACTATTTGACACATCAAAATATTATTTATGTAACCTATTCTAACGAATGATCGACATGAAGAGCAACTGAAGTTAAAAATCTTTGTCAAACTTGCCAACTTTCTGTTTAATTGTTTTTAAAGTTTCCTATCACGTTTTTAACATGGATGGCTTCTCAGCTCTGTTGACAAGGTTAATGGCAATATGATAAATATGCCGACAGAGCTGATTTTCTCAGCTAGACGGACTCCTGTATTGAGCTACATACTGTAGTTTTTTGTATTCGTTTTCTATGCATTCAGTCAAGTTTTGAAACAGTAAAGATTAGACCTAAATGTGCAACATGTACCTCTAATTTATTAAGCTCCCACAACCATAAAAGTAGCATATAACCTAGCCCTGTAAACAGGACGAAGCAGAGTTCCTCCATCACAGTCATGGGTTAAAACATTCCCGCACTCATCGGGTATAAGGAGTGCACCAAGGAATTCCATTGAAATAAAGATATTTCTAAAGACAATATCCTATTTATTCCCGCTACCTACCTTGTATACACACAAATCGGCCACTCAACTCAACTGCTGTTTTAAACCCAATCTAATAAAAAAAACTCAAACAAATTATCAGAATAATGTATAAAAATTCAATCAGGTGGCTTTTACACTGCAGATATAATTGTAGTGCCAGTTTTGTGCTTTCCATTAACATAATTCATAGTTTAATCAAGATTCTACTCAAAATTAACTTCAGTTTCAAACAGAGAGTAAAAGTATCTTAGAAAACCTAACTGTTGAACTCGAATGGTTGTGTTGGGCCAAAACTGTCAGACAAAGTGCCCTGTACAAATGTTTGCTGTACAATGAACAATTTAGTTTTGCTGAATGTTTCTGTTATGTGGACTTCAGTGTGAATATTAAATCTTAAGGGCACAAGTCATTAAATTCATCTACAAAACAGGGTCTGTTTAGATTCTTTCTATGGGGTTTCTACGGCATCACACATCATAGCTTCCCAGAGTAGAGAACATTCAGTAGACTTGAATTAGTAGCATAGTTTTGCCAAATTATGATTTACTGTCTTTTACAGATCACCCTAAGCCTTTAGGTTGAAATAACCCACTTATCATTTATTTTTTAAATAGGCGGTTTGACAGAAGAAGATTTGTTGAAAATCTGGAAGGGATTACATTATTGCATGTGGATGTCGGATAAGCCAGTTGTTCAGGTAACTAATTGAAATTTTTGTGATTTAATGTTGATGAAAGCAGGCCTTGGATTTCTGTTTGAGTCCTAACATACATGTACTTTATATAGACGAAGCTTAATGACTAGGCCATCTGAAAACAAAAATGTAGTTTTATGATAAATAGATGGTGTAGAGGGTTGACCAATTGCCTACAGCACTACTCAATACAATTTTTAGTTGCATATTAGTAAGACTGATAGTTATCATTTTGTTTGTTTGTTTGGTTTGGAGTTTTACATTATACATATGGTTATTTCATTTATAAGACCGTGTGTCAGCCCAGTGGATGAAGGAAACCACGCTTGACATTACAGGCAGCAAACAATAACAAGGCAGGACAAATAAAAGACCATCACAAGATCACGCAAAGAAATCACAAACCGATTAGCATTGTGTTACCCTTAGCACTGAGAGCACCAGGGAAAGAGGAAGCTTCCTCCAACCACCCACACAACGGATTTATTAAGACCGTTATCCAATACTTTGACTGTATGATTAAGTTTAACAGATTTAAATCTGAAAATTTTATTTTTATTATAACCTGTCTTATTGCATAATTGTTCAATTTACAGGAAGAGCTAGCCTCCAGTATCTCCAGTCTGATACATGCGTTTCAGGGGCAGCAGAAAACAGCTTTCAACTTCATTAAGACTTTCTTCAGGACTGAGGCACGTGAATGGAATGGTATTGACAGATGGAGGATTGACAAATTCATGATGGTAACCTCAATCTTATGTTTGCTTTCAAATAAACTAAATTATAACATTATTAAAAAATTTAAAAACAAATTTTCTATGCAGTCTGGCCTATTAACAAATTAGCCCTCAGGCTAAGGGCAGTTTGTTTGAAGAGTAACAATGCTGTCTTTACTTAGCACTGGAGAAATATAAACTTTCCATCAGTATCAAAACACTTCACATTTTATGGTTGTGCTAGTGTCTGTTATTTTTGGAATACACCACCGTCCTATAATTGAAATATTCTCTTAAGCACAGTGAAAAACACCAATCAATCAACTGAACATATTAAAAAACAAACAACATTCTATTATTTCGTATAAGATGTATTAACTTAGCAAATAGCAAAACAGTAAGTTTCTGTAACAACTAAACACTAATTATTTTATGTTGCTAGTTCCATTTCTTGATCAGTTAATATGCTTCAGTGTCTGATAGAAGTTGACATTTTGTCAAATCATATCACAAGTTATACAGTGTTATTATGTGGAGCTTGGTTGGTGTATGAAATTTTTCCACAAACTGTCAAAAGATCACCATAAACCAGGTCCAGATTGAAAGGTGCTCGGACTGATATCTGTGTTAAAGTTTGTCATCATTGGACTTTTAGGGACATACAACTGTCACTGGAGACTAGAGAGGACTAACATCATTTATTTTCATATTATCTTTCAATCTGAATTTGCGAACCTCTGAATGGGACGAAAAATCATGATTTTCTGTTTCAACGTTGCTTTAACTGTCTTCATGATAGCATCAATCCATCAAGTTCACCATCATTTTAATTCTAAAACAAAGCTTATTAATCTTGTATTTCTTTTTTTTTTTTTTGCAGCTGATCCGTTGTTTCCTTCACCAAGCTTTGGTTTTCTTGAAAAATGAGGAATGGAAGACTGATTTGGTTCAACAGCTCCTTGATATAGTGGCCAGTGATATTCTTGATGTTAAGGGGGCGTGTACAATACCTGATGGTCTCAAATACCATATTATTGATATATACATGAACGAGTTGACAAAGGTTGGAGCTACCCAGGTAAACTTTGTCCCATTTATTTGAGACTTTTTAAAATTATAGTTATTTAATCCTGACTTATTCTGCTAATGATTCTGCTGCAAACAGATTTATGTTTATGACTCTATCTTGTTCAGTTATTTTGATGGATCTTCTTCGCCAGTTATTGCCAAACATGATAGCTAATATTGTCTCTAAGTGACACCTATGGGTTTTCATAAATTATTTGATAAAATAGACAACCTAAACATCAAATGTCTTATGTAATCTTGTTTAAGGTAAGTATCAGATGAGGTGACTTGGCCTATGGAAGGGATTGGTTTTTATAATGTTAACACACAGTATATTGCCATATTAAATAAGGCAGAGTTAGATAGTCTGACTGACTGTCATTCTATGTTTTGAATAAATAAACAGAGAAAAATTTGCTTACCTCTACCAAGATTTGAATCGGGAACCTTTGGGTTACAGGCCCATCACTCTACCGACTGAGCTACAGATTCTCATGGCAGAATGAGTCCCGAATTCTTAACCAGTGAAGACTGGGTCAATTTTCTCTCTGTCATTATATACATGATGTAAGTGAACTACCCTTGAGTATGACACTCCAATCAAACAAACAAATTTAACAACACAAGAAAATATTTTCAAATAACTTTAGTGTTCGCTTTTTTTTTTAGGTTTCTGAGGATCAGGTTCTTGTGTTTCTGGAACCCTTCTATGTGTCTCTTCCTCGAACAAAAAGGTACATTATCATATAATTTATTTCATAGTTATTGTCACAGTGTACCTGACATTGTGTAGTACATCTTCATGCTAGAACTATAATGTTATACCGTTAAATAATATTACCGTTAACAGGAAAACCCATCAGACAAATTCACTGCCATCACTGGTTTGCATTTACATACTCCTGAATTGTGCAACTATAGCAGCAAAGATTAAGTTAAATCTTATACCAAGGTGTTGTGAAAAACTATGAATCTTGTGTTAGATTAAGAAAGAAATTTGTTTTGTATTTTGTTGTGTTGTATGCTCCGCTGAGAATTAAGTAACATTACTCCAGTATCTAAATTTGTGATGAATTTCTCACCACATCAAACATAGGGCTTCTTGTTCCATGGGTTCATATGGAAGGTTCCTTTCAGCTATCCCATTCATCAGTTTGAACAGTCTCTCTACACAATACGAAGTAAACAATCCGCTGTCATATAAACACAATGTTAAACCTTTATCAAACAAAACATAACCTAACTAAAATGATCCATACATTTGGGAAAGCCTCCATTACCTTGTTAAAGTTCAGTTGGTTTTCTCTCATTGTTTTGTTCATTTCTCTGAGGGTCAGTACGAAGCAGATATGCATTGGCGTCTGTTTGGCACATTTTGATAGTCCTGTCTGTCAGGGATTGTTGCATGGGACTTCAAGGGTGGTTTAGCGGGTGGTTGGAGGGAGCTTCATGTTGCCCTGGTGCACTCTGAGCTAAAGGGCGGGTGGTTGGAGGGAGCTTCATGTTGCCTTGGTGATCTGTTTGTGGTGTCTGTATTGCGTCCTGTTATTCTGTATTTGTCCCGTCCTGTCTTGTCTTTGTTTGTTGCCAGTGGTGTCGAAGGTGGTTTCCTTCACCCATTGGGCTGGCACGTCGTCATATAAGTGAAATACCCTTGAGTACGACGTTAAATTTAAATCAACAAAATCAAGGGTGGTTTCTTTCAGTCATGCCATCTCACACCGTTATAGGATTAAAAAAATTTTAAGTAAGCTGCAAAACCCACAATCAATTCGGCGATTATTGATACAGGCACTGTATTCTATTTAAGGAAAATAACTGCTAGAACAGATATTGGTCTATTGTGAAATGAATCAACACATGCTGTGTTTTAATGTGTATAACTTAATTCATTGGCCTTGCTGACCTCCTGTATATGGAACAGTCCCACCAGGTGACTCGGGCAATCTCATGGATGGTTTTGATGAAGTTAACTCTTGGTGTTCTGCTGTATTTAAGTAAGGCAGAGTGGGAAGTGGACAATCCCTTATCATAAAATAGAGATTGGATTCATCAGATATCAATGCCAGTCTCCCAGGATTCAGTCGGACAGGGTCTATCATTTGTTTCTCTCGTACCCACCTGTACTGCTTTAGGATGTTCAGTCATTTTGAAAACCCTGGCTAAGTAATAATACATTGTTTGTATGTTTGAGGTGTAACGTCGAACGTATGGTAAACTCTAATCACAAAATGATATATATTACCTTTCCAGATTATTCATAATGACTAAACATCCTATGGTAGTATGCAAGGTGTTTTAGAAACGCACAATGATCCCTGTCCAAATGAATTCTGGGCAACTTGCAATAATATCTTAGGAAACCAATCTCTGAATTTAAAAGAAGAAAATTATTTTTTCGTCCAAATTAACCATTTGCAGTTTGAATGCAGTATGGGACCTTTATACAATGTCCTTGAACTTCATTAAATCAGGATCAAACACAAAGAAGGAAAAAAACAAATTTTTCCATTTAAAGGTAGGGAATGACCTGAATATGCTAAGAATGTTTGTTTGTCTCGCTTGCAGCCCAACCTTCCTCCAATATATTATACATCATTTGTTTGATAAGTTAATGGAGGAGGAGGTGACTAGACAGAGAGAGGAGCAGGCTGGAGAGGAATCCGATGATACACCATTTTTAAAGGTATATTTTATTTATTTAAATAATAACAATTTTCTAAGTAAAACCCAATCTACATGTAAGTAGGACATAGATTTCTTTCAAGATCCCACAAACATGTCCTGTCTGGTCCTTGTTTGCTGCTAGTGATGTGAAGGGTGGTATCCTTCACCCTTTGTACTGACGTGCCGAACAAGTATGGTGTTTACTCTCGATCAAACAAAAAACCATCTACATGCCTCTAATAGAAAACACTTGATACATTTATTCATGATGCTGTCTGGCTAAGGGCAGTTTGTTTGAAGAGTAGCAATACTGTCTTTACTTAATAGCACCATCATACAAGTGAAATACCCTGAAGCACAGCGTAAAACACCAGTCAATCAATCAATCAATCCAACATGGCAAAAAACAAAACATTTTATGGTTGTAATTAGCATGCTGATAAATCCATATTCGTCCTGTGCGAGTGAACATTCATTGAGAAAAATTTGATTGCCTATTCTCTAATCGCTTTTTGACTTCTTCTAGTTGATTTTTGACTGTTCCTCCCAAGTGAGCCAGAATTGTTATTGTGACTACAGCCAGCACAGTCCAGTCACTGGCCCAACTGAATCTTGGCCAGGAACATATTGTAGACTGTAAATGTCCCATGTTTGACAAATAAACAGCGACTGTTGTATTCCTGCTTTTATTTTTATTGCACAAATATCCTTACTGAAATTTGAAATTGACAATAATAACATGAACAAAAATAGTGCCTGACTTGTGAATCTGGAGTTGAATTCCACTTCAAGTTTTAACCAGCAAACTTTTATGAGCTACAATCTGTTCGAATGAAGAGAATGTTACTGCAACATAACCCTTTATTAAATGTTTGTAAGGATTATTATAGTCTGTGAATTATGTTTCAGGTGAACTTTGGGACTCTGGCTGATAAACTTTTTGAATTAGCTCAGGCTAAATCCTGTCTCTCTAGAAATAGACCAGTCCTGTACCGCCTTGTAAACAGGTAAAGTATTAAAGGTTGTTGGGACACCCTGTCGGTGTATACTGTAAATCACCTCCAATTTCGTCCATTATATGGCTACTTTAAAAGTTATTTTAAGGACTTAGATATGGTTCCTGGGAAACAAATTTATATTTTCTGAGAAATCCTGATCTTTTTTAGTTGAAAAATGTTTAATCTGTCTTCCAAGAAACATATCTAAGTCCTTAAAATAACTTTTAGAGTAGCCATATTATGGACGAAATTGGAGGTGATTTAGGGTATTTATAGTTTTTGTCATAAATGACTTCCCCTTATATGCAAGTTTAACCTGGCATGACTGATTTTATATGAGAACACAGTTGCCTGCAAAATTATGTGTAATGTTATATAGATCTGCTGTCTTCACATTCTTTTATGTACTAAAATTGTCATTTGCTACTTGGGCCTAAGCATTTGTATCAGTTTTATTCAATATCTACTGTTTTGTACAACGTCAACAAAAAAACAAAAATTGGCTGCCTGGCCCAATTTTTTTCAGGCTATAAGAGGAAACACAGCATTTTTTGTTTAGGCCTTGGAGGAATACTGTACAGTACCATTTTTTGTTAACTGGTACGGTAGGGAGGGAGCTTCCCTATGCCCAGGTGCTCTCAATGCTATTAAGGGGCAACAGGAAGCCGAACTGTTTGTCATTGTCCATTGTTGCCAGTAGCATCCAGGGTGGTTTCCTTCTCCCATTGGGCTGGCAAGCCATCAATCATATGAGTCTGTATAAGTAGCATATATATGTAGGCTACTGTTTCTTGTATTCATCACCGTCATGATATAAAGATTTTGACTTTGAGTGAAAAAACATAAGTATGGTCACAAATCCACACAAATTGACTATGGCCTGATGGATCTCTTGTAGGAACTCCCTTGCTTCGGGCATGGTGTTCAAACTTCTGGATAAAATGTTCGGTTTCAAACGAACACAAAATGCAAGATCACAAATTTCGCACAAAATCTTACACATTTAATATATTATTTTTAAAATGTCTCCCCAAAACATGGGATTTAACTTGAACTATGGTTGTAATTTGTGTGGTTTTCCCAATGTGGTGACTCCTACCATGTACAGTGTATATACATGTTACTGGCTGCAGTATATGAATATTTTGTCTTTGATTACAGGAACTGGCTGATGGAAACCGGTGAAGACAATGACCTGTGGTTAGTGGCCTGTTCCTGGTGAAGAACCACACGGCCAGCATTTATCCTTCCTTACCTGAGGGCACACAGGCTTCCCAGGAAGAACCTTTTTAAGTCCCATGAAATCAATCTGAGATTTCTAAAATTGGATTCTTCCTTATTCACCAAGACTTATTCTCAAAACAGAAACCTATACATATAGTCTGTTCAGGTATTTTTTAACTGGCTTCAACTTATGGAAGTTTCATCCCGGACTGTACATGTTTAGTGCAGTATAAAATAAAGATTTCTCGGATTACATTAATGTGGTTGTGGAGAATATTGCATGGAGAAATCGGTTAATACAAAGGATCACGTTTTTCGAAAGAGGCTTATCAAGAGTTACAACTGTTTCATGGACATTACAGGATGTAGTAGTATTATGTGACAGTTTGCAACACTTGTTTCTTTTGAAAGGTCATACGGCACTATGTCCTTGGATTGTTATTGTATAGCAACACCTTCTTGTTCAAAAGTTGAGCTTAAGCTGTGTTAACGGAATAGTTGTGATTAGCTTCAGAGCCTCAATTTTTACACCTGCTTTAATACTCAAGAGATATACGGAACACAACAAACCTATGAAACTCTCCTTTGGTTGATATTTGTTGGCTCTCATGTTACATGTACCTGTGGCTAGAAATTACTGAGAGAAGTTACAGTGTATACTTTCTGTAGATCTACTTACCTGGACCATTAGCTGCTAAGGGGAAGAAAACCCTGTGGCTAATCTGAAACATCTCTTCAAAAGCTGGCTTCATTCGGTGTCTATTTGTATCTTAGTGCTTCCTTGGATCTTTGCTGAGTAGCAGAGTCAGGACAGTGTTCTTTTCTCCTGTCCATTAGACTGGGCTCCCTATGTCTGTGAGCTCTACTCTATGTGCGTGTTAGACATATGTGGTGACAAGAAACCCTCGATTTTAGGCACCACTTTTTTGTGTGTTAACGACTCGCTGGCCGAGTTTCAGTCATTTTTAGCATGACGATGGCAGATCACTCGGAGCTGGTGGCAGAAATTAACTATGTGGAAAAACTTACCCCTCAAGAGAGGTTAAAACATGCCAAAAAACGGCGCCAGCAACAGCTGAAAAAATTTAGCCAGTATGAGAAACAGCTTTTGAAAGACCAAGCCAAAAGACAGAAAGCTGGATTACCTATTTCACCACATCCAAGGACACAGCTAGTAAAATTCGTGAACCAAGTTGTGTTATTGGAAGCTGCCAGTCGGAATGACCTCGAAGAAGGTGAGTTAAATTTCCTGACAGTTTCAAAGTAAAATAATTCAATAAAAGCTCTATTACCATATCCTGCCGAGAAATGAAAGATATTACCATACAAACAAAAAAAGAGAACAGAATACTTTTACTAGAAAAAATACCTATAGTGTCAGCCAGAAATCAAGAAGTGGGTGTCTCAAATCACCATTTTTACATAAATGAGATTGAGTTGTTAGATTCAATTCATAATTTGGGCAGGCACATTTTGATAAGAATTAAATAAATTTGAGAACGATGTGAAAACTCAATCAATTAAACAAAGGAAACGTGTGGAGAATGCAAATTTTGTACGAATATGCAGCTTTCAATTGTGGTTTTAATATTTATCGCCTCACTTGGACCATAATCTTGCTTATGAAGCGTCGTGACAGGTTGATGAGTAATTTGAAATCAAAGGCTAGGTGTTAACAGATCTTATCTGACTTATAGTGAACAGAATTCATAAGGTTTAATACCACAGCTCAGTATGATGCATTACATTGTACTGGACATCAACAATTTATGAAATAAAAAATTTACGGGTTGTTCGAAATTGGGTGCGAAACTTCCCTCCTCAAATACTGAATGATGGCATCTAGACTATGTGCATGCAGCTAACTGCATTGAACTGAACTGAAGTCACGTCCCCACTATTTGATTCAGCCGAGAATTTCAGTATAATTTCTTTTGGTGGGCAGGGGTTAAAAAAAAGTCCAGTTTAACTTCCCTGAATGGGTAGTTGAGCTGGAGACATTATTTTAATGCATCATTGTTTAAAAAACTTAATTCAGACTCCATTTCTAATGTTTCAATAAGTATGATAAAATTAAATAGTTGGGTATTAAAAAATGAAAAAAAAAATCAATATGAAACTAAAATAACTGAATTTTGTCATTAAAAAAATTCAATATTTGGACGTCTATGAACCCCTGGTAGGATTACATGACAAATATAAGTTTGAGACTTTGCCAGCTTTAGAAAATTGTGACAAAGAATGACAATAATTTTTTGCCTTTCTTTTCAAAGAAACGACTAAAAAGCTGTAGAGAGTGCTTTCAAACACATTCTTCCGCAACAAAGTATTTTTTTTTTGATAATTAAATGCATTACTGTGAATTGCTAATTCGAATCCAGGGACACAGGAAGTGCATCCTACACAATAAGTGACAAATCATATTTTGAATTTTTGAAGCTCTGTCTTCTTGATTATCCAAGAAATTATGTTTCATGTGGAGTTTGTTGACAGTAACCTACTTCAACAATATTTTCCAATTGACTTATAATTCGTTTGTGTATTATTGGTTGGGAAATAATTTTCTGGATTGGATATTTTTTTTTGCCTAGGCAAAATGTAAATGCAAAGGCTAAATCAGAATGCCTCCACCAAAAAAAAAAAAAAAATGCAATGGCAACTGGACGAATTGATAGGGCTGGTCTACTCATTAACTCCTGAACTGTTATTTAATTATTTCCCCATGCATATATTCTACTTTCAGTGAAATCATTACTGGGGAAGAAAGTGAGTGCAGATGTAACAAATGAAGATGGTCTAACAGCCTTACACCAAGTAAGTTACCATAGATAAGGGCTTTTGGTTTTCCAGCAGTTGTCTCCATGTGTTAGACAGGTACTGCTATCTTTACAACCAACTCCATCATCATCAGATATGGACAGGGGGAAGTTTGAAACTTATCATGGGAAACATTACATGCTGGTTTATAAGCATTTTTCATTCTGGACAAAATGGGCCTCACCTTTTGCTCTAGTTCTGCTATTAGAATAAAAAAAGTGGGGGGAAAATTGAAATTTTATTTAATTGCCATGTCAAATTACTTTGATACATGATTAAAGTAAATAAAAAATTAAAAAACGGCACATTTTATTTAAATGTGCGGCCAAAATTAAAGGATCAGAATGAGCCTTGAAGATGGTAAGGTAAAAGTTTAGTTGCCAGACTGGGCAACTCAAATTGTACATCATCATGACCTGGACAATTTTAAGCCATCATATCGGTATAATTTTATGCAGCCAGACGTGGCAATAGTGGGTGGTTAGAGGGTGCTTCTTACTGCCCTGGTGCTAATGGAGAACAAGAAGCAGATCTGTTTGTGATATCCTTGTGTTAAGTCTTAAGTTTGCTATGTCTTGTCTTTGTTTGTTGCCGTGGGTGGTTGGAGGGAGGTTATGTTGCCTTGGTGCTCTCAGAGCTAAAGGGGAACAGGAAGCTGATCTGTTTGTGGTCTGTATTGCGTCCTGTTATTGTTCTGTATTTGTCCCGTCTTGTCTTTGTTTGTTGCCAGAGGTGTCGAGGGTGGTTTCCTTCACCCATTGGGCTGGCAAGCCTGATACATATGTAAGTGAAGTAACCTTAAGTACTGCTCAAAACCCATGTCAAACAACCTGGCAATGAAAGATGTTGATTGTTGTGAAAAAGAGCCTTGCAGTTTGTAAGGTGAAAGTTATTCTCAGTGGTGCCTTGCATGACCCATTGGGTGTGAGTGAAATAAACCTAAAAGCTAGGTTAAACACCAGTCAAACTGAAGTGCCATGCTTGAAAATGGACCACCATGAGGCCAGTAAAAAACATCTACTGTAGGGTGATCAGAGATTGATAGAAGTCATTTTCACAAAAAAATTCCCGAAGTTTTGATTCAGCAAAATTGAATAAAATTATGATTTAAAAGCCTTTTGTGGTTATGAAAGCCCTATGTATTTTAAATAAAACCTCTGATTTAATTGAATATTGATAAAAAAAAAAAAAAAATTGTGTTGAAAAAGGATTTATTAAAACAAATTCTTTAAAAATTGAGCTTTTATTGAATTCTGAGGGGTCTATGTTCGGCTTTCATTCCCTGGGTGGTTTCTTTCCCCCCACTGTGCTGGCACAAGAGTTCATAAAACACCAATCAAACAACAACATTACAATGTATGTTTATTTCTTTCCAGTGCTGTATAGACAATAGTGAAGATATGTTGAAGGTGTTGTTACAAAACGGTGCTAATGTAAATGCCAGAGATAGTGAGTTGTGGACGCCTTTACATGCTGCTGCAACCTGTGGCCATATCAACCTATGCAAATACCTCATTGACGGGTAAGTCACTGCAAATATCATATCACAATTACAGGCCTGTGCTGTAATCTTTTCTGGCATAACCTACAAATGAGTCCTCTAAAATTGCTTTATAATACAAACTTCATTGATTAGCAGATTGATCAAATTTGTCAAAATCAGTAGCACAACGCAAATTTATACGAACACTGCAAACAATTTGAGAAACCTGTAAAACGATCCTCCTAAAATAAGTTTGTAACCATGTCGATGAAGACGCTGTTCTTGTCGTCCTTCCAACAGCACAGGCCTGCAAGTGAACCCTAGTTCTTCAGATATTTATTTTAAAATATATAAGTTTGGGATAGGGGACAGTTCTGAGGCAACTTCCTGTTGCCCTGGTCCTCTCAGAGCTAATACGGCTGCCATGTGTGGCCATATAAACCAATGCAAATATCTAATTTATTACTACATGTCAGTTGGAATTTTTTAAAATAATTTCAGGTGATTTACATTTTTTAGTCAAAAATACATTTTTTATGCTGCTGATAATCACATGGTACACAAATATTGTTTCACTGGGAACTTCACCGAGTGGTTGACATCTTTGACTGCTGATCTCTGATTTGCCAGTTTTCTGCCTGCGGCCGTGTTTTAGTGATCAGCAAATCGGCTTGCTGATCCTACTTCGATGTACTGTTCACGGGTTTCGGGTCCATTTGTTGACCTCAGACACTGTCACACATGTGTTAGCCATGTGTTAGCTCGGGCATGGTGAGGTGGTTTTTGCCAGGTTTCCTCTCTGTTTACCACTATATTTAAGTAAAGCAAAGTGTGAATTAGATAATCAGTTGTGATATAAATACAATACCCTTGAGTATGACGCTAACTCCAATTAAACAAACCAATCACCTTGTAGTAATACATGTAGGTGTTGTAGAGGTTTCCTTGAGACATTGGCAAAATTCCTTCCAGTATTGATCCCTGACATTCAGACATAGTCAGACTTGTTCACATACAGCCATTAATGCCATTATTATATAATACTATTGCTTGTAAGAAAATGATGATAATGGACTGCATGTATGTGACAGGAATACTGTTCATTGAACTTAATTGTTTTATTCTGTTGTTCAGAATATCAGACATTTTCCTTTCTTATATTAGCTTGTATGGTACTAATGTGTATTGATCCATTCACACATGGCAGGCAGTTGGAGAAGGTTTCCTGTTGCCCCTAGGGCCTTTAAATTACTCTTCTATTTGTGGAGTGGACTGTTGGGAGGGAGCTTCATGTTGCCCTGGTACTTTCAGAGCCCCCTAACGGGCAACATGAAGCTGATATGTTTCAGGTTCTTTGTGTTTAGTCTTGTCATGCTTGTGATTGTACAGTTTATCCCAGTTTGTTGGGAGTGACATCAATCATGTGTCCTATAAATGAAACGACGTTAATAGTAAACACCTGTCAAATCTTTTGTGGTCATTTGTGGTATTGAATAAAGCTAATTGTGTTCAATTATAGCAAACAATTGTTATCAAGCTAACTTAAAGATCCTCCAACTAGAGGCACTAGTGTCTAAAATCGAAGTTGTGACTGACATGATGGCACATTGCTTCTTCCCCATACGCAAAGGTTATCAAGTTTCTGGCCAATCAGATGCGCTATATTTTTCATCTTTAAAATGAATTTGAATAGATTTATTAAAATTCAGAAACAAAAAAAACCCAACACTTTAACTGAAAATGAGATTTTATTAATATGTTTAGACATTTAGGGATGGTGAAAAACAAATGTTATAAACAGACCTGTAGGCAGACCTGCTTTTTACTGCTTATTTGGGTTCTGTATATGTTTTTACATTGAATTTATGTTGAATACACTTTTTTTTATAGAACCATGTGAAATCCTACTCAAAAGTCGATATTAAAATTTGCAGCTATTAAAATTCTCAAATGTATTTCACACATAATATTTTTTCAAGAACAAGTACATGTACAATATTTCTACCAAGACATTTGCTCAAAATGTATGATTCTGGTACTCAAGTCTGATGTAAGCTTATGTATTGCAAACTAGATCTGAATATTTTAGCAGTCTACACTAGTCTCAGTCATTTACAACAGAAAGCATATTGGGGGAGCTATCATTCTCACAAATACTAATCAGTTTTAATATGCAACATCACCTGGAAGACCTGTCACTATGGTAAGAGGAATGATATTTTGTAGGGCGACTCCATATACATGTACCATGCAGCTGTTGAACAGCCTATAAATAGGCCTCAATTTTTAAACAAATTTTCCATGCAGTCATTTAAGGAAAGTGAGAAAAGAAGTTAAGCTTAGCATTAAAGCACCAATAACTCTTTAATCCATGACAATTTATAAGTTTACCGTTATAAGTAAATCACCATCATATAAGTGAAATTCACTTAAGCTCGTCCTTATATGTCCATCAATCAATTCCTTGAAGCATTATGAGCATTAGTCGATTAAAGTGGGTATTATGTTGGTGAGACTATATCCTATCAGAAACCTTCATTACCCAGGTTTATTAAGGATTTGTCTGATGCCATGTGACAGAAACTGATTGACGGTCATCTCAGGTCTCCGTATAGGGCACACAGTCTAGGTCGGCTGTCGAGAATGATTTATGACAAGATTTTAATCATGGGCCTCCAGGAATTAATCGCTATGTTCGGCACAACGCTTTTGTCTTTTATATAAAGCTGGCTGGTATATGGTAGGATTATTTTGAGGTAGCTTCCTGCTGCCGTGTTGCTCTCCGGGCGTAGGGGCAACACCAAGCTGGTCTGTGTGATTGCCCTGTCTTCATCTGTTGTCATTGACCTCATAGAGCGATTTCGTTGCTATGACAATGGAGTCATTTGAGCCGATTAACATTTTGTGCGACTTAGAGATTGCATCTGATCAATTAATCTATTACAACATACATAAAAATAATGATGAGATTAAATTATAATCCCATTTACAGCATAGCTTTGCTTTTGATATTACAATATCTTTTATCATTTGGCTGATATATGTAAGGATTTTGAAGTATATCTTCCTGTTGCCCTGGTGCTCTCAAAGCTAAGGCTTAACAGGAATCCAATTTATAGTTTATTTTGTATTGCTTTTTGTGCTTGTCTGGTCATCATTTGTTCCCAGTGACCTTAACCTCATTGTGGGATTTCATTTGTCCGACAAGGCAGACAATCGAGTCGCATGACCTTTTGCACGACTTGAAAGCCCAATCAATCAAACTGCTAAAACATACTGTTACATAACAAATCATGAGATTAAATTTAAATCGCATTTGCAGTATAGCTTTTGTTGGCTATTCCCATTTTGTTACCATCAAGAATCATCTAGCTTTACAATCAGGCTACAATTTTGTGATTAACCTACACTAGTCTATAATGTTCTTCCCAGTAAGTCATGTTGCGGAACTCTACTCTCTGCCACAATTACAGAAAAATCAAGCTGCTTAAAAATGCTGACATGCGTAATCTGGGTCAAAATATATATCCTATATCCTACATGTCTATATCCTATCAGCTGATTTACAAGCCGATTTATTTGGATGAAAGGCAAACTTTTTATATGGATTCAACTCCTAGATTTATTAATTGGTAATAACTGGTATTAATTGGTATTATCATGGAGGTAAGGTGGTGACGGTTTTAATCAAGTGGGTTATTCATCTAACTGAATCCATTACATTGTATTATTGTACAATCGTGGGTGTAAAATCTTACTCTTTGCACTCCAATTTATTTACATTATGTCTGTGAATAATTATACAGATTAGTTGTTGCTATGGTTACTGATTCAAGGCATGAAAGATGATGAAACCAAGTTTATCTGAAATACTTGTCGAAACTCAAATGTCAAAACTATTCAGCCGATTTATTTGGATAAAAGGCAAACGTTTTTTTTAATTCAACTCCTAGATCTATTAATTGGTATTAACTGGTTTATAAATCTACATGTGTAATCCATATAGCAGAGTGTTCTTATTATTTGAATCCTCTTTTTTACTATCTGAGCAGAGGCAAGATTATTTACCAGTGCTTCCAGTAGCTGGAAGAGGTATTTTAGCTTCAATAATTGCATCTTTATTCACTAATACCCCCACTGGTCATTTATGACTCTCCTTTGATTATCTGTGACGAAATTATCTAAATGCCAAGAAGCTATATAGGACGGAGGAGGTATTTTAAGTGGAATATTTTTCTTTATTCAGTCACTAATATATCACCACTGATCTTTACTGACTCTCCTTTGACTATCTGTGACAAAATAAAGTTAATTTCCAGTATGTGGGCCTGTACGAGGCTGCCCTAATATCCCCACTGAGCCTTACTCACTCTCCTTTGACTATCTGTGACAAAATAAAGTTAATTTCCAGTATGTGGGCCTGTACGGGGCCGCCCTAATATCCCCACTGAGCCTTACTGACTGCTTTAACTAAACACCAAGAAGCTATAGTACAACAGGAGGGGTGTTTTAGGTGGAGTACTTGTCTTTATTCACTGATATCCCCACTGTTCCCAAGTTCACACAGTGCAACTCCAGCAATCCCAGGGGTGGTTTTTATGAGGTACTTCACTGTTTTTGACCACTTTTAAGCAAAGGCCAATATGAAATGGACAATCTGTTGACATGAGAAATACTCTTGAGAAAGTGGTGGTAGCATTTTAGGCTGAATACTTAACTATTCACTAATATCCCCACTGATTCATGTTGACTCTCCAGTAACTATCTGCTACTAGATTAACCTAATGTCGAGTAGTTGGAGGTGGTATTTTAGGCTGAATACTTTACTATTCACTAATATCCCCATTGACTATTTATGACAAGATTATCTTAATGCCAAGTAGCTGCAGGTGGGGAAGAGGTACTTTAGCTGGAATACTTGTCTTTATTTACTAATATCAACCAGTAGTTACTGGCGATCTATGACACCTTAAGGGTTATCATAAAATCCAGTGCCTTGTGATGAAAGCTGGGATTCTGTTCCTCCGTAAACATGTCGTTTATTACCTGAGCTATAAATATAGCCATTATCTGGAGAGTTTACCCCCAGGCAGGGAGTCTGTGTTGACCTGATTTAATCACCGATGTTCAGGCTGGCTGCTCATGCTGGCGGCACTTCATCCAATAAGATCACCTCTAACTCTCTCCAAATGACTTTGGTATTTTGGTATTATTAGGATCTGATCGAGCAGCTTTTCACTCAATACAACACCTCTAAGGTTTAGTGACATATTATTCGACCTGTCCTGATAATGATGTTTTTGAGAAGAAAAAAGATGGATAACAGATTATATCGAAATAAAACCATATTTTGGGGGTCTATACTTTCTTATTTTAGTACTTATTGTTTTAGAGATATTATAGCATATTATATATCATTTTAAAGTTAATTCAAAGCTCGTTTCAAATATTCATTTTGTGCGACTTAGTCCGTATTATGCTGGAGCTGGTCACATTGGTGTTATATTTAACATATATAAAGATGACTTTGGGATAAATACGTTCTAACTCTCTCGCTCACTGTTAATAAGGCCTGTGGTCAAAGTGCACTCGTGAATAAAATGTCAAATGTCTCTGAAACACAACAAATAAAGCCACAAATGTATTTCCAAATCTTACAAAAGGTTATAGCTTCACAATTTCTCCTCAAGACATGGGATTTCCCTCGAATTACAGTTGTCTGTTTGCATGGGATTGTTTAAGACTGGTCCATGTTATGATAAGCTTTTGCTTAACCATTTGCAACTTCTGAGAAATTGAGTTTGTTTCAACAAAAATAATTTTTTACCAGTAATATAAGTACTTTTTAATTTTATTAATTTTTTAATTTTATTAATTTTTCAAACAGCATTGTCAAATGACAAATATTTGAAACAATACTTTATTGAAATTCAATTTAAATCCAAGCTTATGTAACAACAGGTATCTGGAACTTTAAAATGTCCATAAGCATTATTAAAATCTTGTTTTCATCGGACATAACCTGTTTTAAAAACATGTTTTCTTTACTCAACATAATTTGATATGAACTGTAAAAAAGCTGAATCTGTGCAGAAATTTAAATCCCTACTACATTATATGTTTATTGATAATTATTGAGTACCTTAATATGATCTTTATATCCATTTAATATATTTTTTAAAAATACACATGTGTGTGCATGTGTGAGGATATATGTGTTTGTATATACATGTAGTTATGTATGTACTTTATCTTTCCCTTTTATATTATTATGTTTTACATCTTCAATGTTTTCATACATGTTTACACAAAACGACCTTGTATAATACTATGTATATAATTTTATTGTTTAAATGTCTGAGG
>JAQQZZ010076307.1:0-20393 GCA_030265115.1 Mopalia vespertina
GACCGCACAATTTACGCCGTTTTAGCGGATATCACTACATGTAGACATTCAAAATGACCAAGCGGGCTGTACGTAAGACATGGAGGTTAGTCTGCTTCCGGTTTTAATCAAATGACGGCTCCGTTAACGTCACTTGAAAAATGTGAGCAGAAGTCAAAGTGCTGATGACTTATGTTGAATGCTATACTCAAGTTTTGACAATTGGTGTTATTTTGTATAGCACTATATTGGCGTATATACAGAGACTTGGTGTCGTAGGGGTGGGCACATATACAATACTCTCATTGAGTTGGTTGAATATCCCGAGCATATCCTTTTTTCAACAAGACTTCACCCACTTTCATTAATGAGCATCGCGGTCAATTTTATTGGTAGAGTCTTCTCGAAAGACAACAACTGATTGGTTGCATAGAAGTATCCACTCAACCAATCAATCGCTGGACAGTAGCGTTTGGTTACGAGCCTGCAATCCGCCAAGGGTTGTAATGTAAAGTTGCTCGGAATTAAACTCTTGGCTAGCGGTAAAAAGATGGGTTGTGTCGTGCCGGCCTGAGCTCTGAGGGAACGTGAACACACCATGCCAGATTCACTCCATGTACAAAACATACACAATTTTCTGTCATTATTTTATTTCTCCTTAGTTAGAACATATACATCTGGACAAGACAAAAATACAGATAAAATGGAAGCCTTGAAAGTTGTTCTCATTAGGATTCCCAGACAAGGATCCTTGTTCCAGTGTATATTTTAAAACCTTCAACAAACGGAAAAAAATACAACCTTCTCATACTTTAAAAAATGTACTTAAATTTAAATAATATCTACTAATGGTTGTGTATATTTTTCGTATCTTGTTCCGTTGCAGTTATGTTAGATTTTTACCGTGAAAATAACAGACAATCCATCATGTATTTATTAGCTCTGTGGTATATGGCGTACAGAGGATAATACAAGCAAAACTATAAACATATATACGTCTAATTCAGAGAACAATATACCGTCTTTAAGGTTTATTTTGTCGGGGTTACCATTTCCTTAGCATCTTCAAGATATTGCACCGAACAGTCACACTGCCACTGGAATCGGATTCTTTTTTCAAGTATACAGATTTCCAAAAAATTAACGGCAACAAGCCCAAATGGCTCAGTGATATTCGTCTAAATAATTTAATTGGTTGATTTCTTGTGGCTTCTACACGGTATGGTTATACTACCAAGATGAAAACATTTCATCGAGGTGGACAAAAGAAACCACCCAGATGGTAGTCACTGTCAACAAAGATACAAAATAACAGAAACAAGAGAATAACATACAAGTGAAACATATCATGCAGCAGAGTCGGGTTCAGATTCCGCTTTCACTACAGATAATACAGGGCAATGCGAACCTCCGAACATCCGCCATGATCAGAGCTTACGACAGACATGCACGATCCAAAGCAGTGTTATTCCGAAATACAAGGACATATCCTAAAGGATTCTTAAACGTTTTGTTATATTTAAGTTAACGTACGAAATATATTACACAAAGTAACATTTTTGGCACATATACGAACAGTAAGCACACATTTGTTTATTTTATAACTAGACAGATCGATCCTGTCACAAAATCACCGTATAAGAGGACCGAGTGGCCAAAGCTTGTCTACACACTTTATAGTTCTGGACTAGATTATGGAGTACCCGGAATTCAAGAAATCCTGCCATGTACGCAAATATGCAATTCTCAAGCCAAATACATGTCCCGTATTCTCATACAATGATTATTGTAAAACAAAGACAGTAAAACGTGTAAATATTGCGGTGTGTTGATTATTAGCAAACTAGTTACCCTTATACAAATATGTTTTCTGGTCCCATATTGGGGGACACAATCCTCGTTTCTATTGGAGACAAGGATTAAGCTCATATTCACCTGAAGGCTTATTCACAAACCAGTTCAACAAGGCCTTAGTTTATTCACATAACTAAATAGACTTACTCCCATTTATAGCATTTGTAAGAAGTAAGCTGTTAAAATTTGTACATATAATTTAAAGTCTTAGTTAAATTGTATTATTAGGTTATTTTAAAATAAAAATCGTACCGTATATACAAATTTGCTGGTTAATACCAGAGCTCTTATTATCTGGAGAATAATTACATATACATAATGCAGATTGCTTCTGTTAAATTGAAAGGCATGAAAATGATTAACAGCAAAATCTCTCATTTGTTAGCATGTTATTATACTAACAAAACAGTTCTGACAGAATCAAAGCACAGTTATCCGAGATTCATACATCCACTGATGTCACACGTACCATATTCAGAAACTAGAGTTCAAAATAGCAACGGGTGCAACACAGACCAGTTAAGTACACAAATGCAGACACAGTAACAGGTGGGACACAGAAAATATACAGTAACAGGTATGATACAAAAAGATACATTAACAGGTATGACACAGAACAGACACAGTAACATGTATGACACAGAAAAGATACAATAACAGGTGTGACACAGAAAATATACAGTAACAGGTGTGATACAAAAAGATACAGTAACAGGTGTGACACAGAAAATACACAGTAACATGTATGACACAGAAAAGATACAGCAACAGGTGTGACACAGAAAAGATACAGCAACAGGTGTGACACAGAAAAGATACAGTAACAGGTGTGATGCAGAAAAGATACAGAACATATGTGACAAAGAAAAGATGCATCAAAAAGTGTGACATAGAAAAGATATAGTAACAAGTGTGACACAGAATAGATACAATAACAAATGTGATACATAAAAGATATTGTAACAAGTGTGACATAGAAAGATACATGTACATTAACAGGTGTGACTTAGAAAAGATAAAGTAACAGATGTGATACAAAAAAGACACAATAACAGATGTGACACAGAAAAGATATAGTAACAAGTGTGACACGGAAAGATACAATAACAGATGTGACACAGAAAAGATATAGTAACAAGTGTGACATGGAAAGATACAGTAACAGGTGTGACTCAGAAAAGATACAGTAACAGGTGTGATTCAGAAAAGATACAATAAGATATTTTACACAGAAAAGATATAGTAACAGGTGTGACACAGAAAAGATATAGTAACAAGTGTGACACAGAAAAGATACAGTAACAGGTGTGACACAGAATAGATACAATAAGATATTTGACACAGAAAAGGTACAGTAACAGGTGTGACACAGAAAAGACACAGTAACAAGGATGACACAGAAAGACACAGTAACAAGGATGACACAGAAAGATACAATAACAGATGCGACACAGAAAAGATACAATAAGATATTTGACACAGAAAAGATAGAGTAACAGGTGTGACAGAAAAGATGCAGTAACAGGAAAATACACATATATGACAGCAACATATAAACAGTAAATAACTATTTACATGTAACACAACCAGAACATTTTAAAAGTTTTGCAGAGTTGGAAGAATTAATGTTCCATCACTGCTAAGCTGACAGTCCAACAATTCTGGGAACAGACTCCCCCATAATCATGTAATAAATTAAATAACCGAGCTAATACACATTATATATATGTACATGTAGGAGAGACAAGCAGACGGTTGCGCTTTTAGGATTAACAAGTACTTTTTCCGCATAATCTTTCACAAATGTACAATTGAATCTTTCCGATGCATCAAGGGGAATGAAGGGGTTGTCTGATATACACAGGTAGAGTTTAAAATATAACAATGGTTTAAAACTATACTGCATTAGGGTTGCATAATGTAGGAGATTGACAGGGCACTGGTATGTTAAACACAGCATAGAATATAAATTAAATCAAAATACCATTTGTTCTTATTCAGTATAAATATCTCTAAATAGAAGACCTTCATTTACCTATAGGCATCTGGAGAATTTTATTGGGCATTTATGATCACTCATAAATCTGCAGTTATCTCTATAATACAAATACAAACAAAGATTTGTTCTGGATGGCCACAAGAAAGGGAGTGAATAGGTCATGCCATGACTGGCACTCCCGACCAATCATATTCTATAGTGGACAAGATTAAGACAACTCTCGTACGCTATGCCAGGCCATCGTGCATTAATTTCCGCCAATATTTGGTGCGACGTAAATGTATGCCACAGACCAGCAAATAAAAGAAGTGCAAATCAAGATGGCCTGGGTGTATCTTAGAGTCAATGTCTAGACGTAGGAAGTAGAATCGATTAGATTTTAGAATGACTCCCGAACACACCATAGTTGTTTATTTGATATCTAAGGCTGTGAAGGTTTAACCGAGAGTCTTGTTTGTCTGATGGGGTTTGATGTTGTACTTTAAGCTATTTCCCTCAGATGATGGCTTGCCAGCCCAATGGGTAAAGGAAACCACCCATGTTGTCTTATAGCCATTTTTATGTAGAAATATATGGAAACTTCATAAAGAAGTAACATTTGAACTGTTCCTTTTTTTAACATCAATTGTAGATTTGCCTTTAACAGATACAGACACGCCATCATCTTTTTTGATTGCCACTGGCAAAAAGCGAAGACTGGACAATCACAGGACGTTATATAAAAGACATCACAGCCTGATCTGCTTCATGTAGCCCCTTAGCTCTGAGAGCAGCAGGGCAAAAGGAACCTCCTCCCTCCCATCCCTCCACTTTAACTGAGAGTCTATATGTAATCTAACTTTTTCTGGAGCCAATTAAAGTTTGTAGGAAGATTCAGCCCAGAAACAGATAGTAGAAGATTTTGATTGGATGTTCATAAGCTGCTATCAATTTCAAACCTCCCAGGATTTTTGATTAGTTGTAAGGATTGCAGTGTCAAACCTCTCAAGAGTTTTGATTGGTTATAAGGATGGCAGTGTCAAACCTCCCAAGTGTTTTGATTGGCTGTAAGGATTGCAGTGTCATATATCCCAAGAGTTTTGATTGGCTGCAAGGATTACAGTATCAAACCTCCAGAGATGTTTGATTGGCTGTAAGGATTGCAGTGTCAAACCTCCTAAGAGTTTTGATTGGCTGCAAGGATTGCAGTGTCAAACCTCCCAAGATTTTTGATTAGCTGTAAGAATTGCAGTGTCAAACCTCCCAAGATTTTTGATTGGCTGTAAGGATTACGGTGTCAAACCTCCGAAGATTTTTGATTGGCTGTAAGGATTACAGTGTCAAACCTCCCTAGTTTTGATTGGCTGTAAGGATTGCAGTGTCAAACCTCCCAAGATTTTTGATTGGCTATAAGGATTACGGTGACAAACCTCCGAAGATTTTTGATTGGCTGTAAGGATTACAGTGTCAAACCTCCAGAGATGTTTGATTGGCTATAAGGATTACAGTGTCAAAGCTCCGAAGAGTTTTGATTGGCTGTAAGGATTACTGTGTCAAACCTCCAGAGATGTTTGATTGGCTGTAAGGATTACAGTGTCAAACCTCCCTAGAGTTTTGATTGGCTGTAAGGATTGCAGTGTGCCAGTGTCAAACATCCCAAGAGTTTTGATTGGCTGCAAGGATTGCAGTGTCAAACCTCTCAAAATTCTTGACCAGCTGTAAAGATTGCGGTGTCAAACCTCTCGTGATCTTTGATTGGCTGTAAGTATTTTTAAATTAAAAAACCATCACAGATTCATGAGCACACATTTGCTGAAAAGTAGTTGTTAATGTTAAATGTTCAACCATCTATTGGTCTTATCTCTGGCCTTATCCGGAGACCCAAAGTCATCATGGTGAAGTTGACCCAGGAATATACCACTAATAACCATATAATACAAACAGTATATCTTATAATTCTAATTCCATCTTATTTAAAATCTTGGATTTAACTTGAAGTTCTCTATTTCGTGATCGCCAGACTTTTATAGATGCATCATCACTAACAGATATGATCATTTCCCTATCCTGTGGATTGAAAGCAACTGCATTCACCACATCTTCGTGTTTGAATTTTTGTAGGCACAACCCGTAATGTCTGTCCCATAGATAGCCATGTCTGTCCTCTGCTCCACTAAAAACAAAAACAATTTATAGAATTAAAAACATGTTCTGTTTGTTTTAATTGAACAAGACACATTTGTACATTTCTCCTACCCTTGTTAGACAAAATTTAAAACATATTTTCTGGTCAACCAGTAGACACAGTTTGGTCCCATAGCCACCTGCTCTTGAAACAAAACCACTTTTATCAATGACTATTTTAGACAAAATTGGTTTTCAGGGCAATCAAAAAAATAAAAAAGATGGCTTTAACATTGTACTTCAGGGTATTTCACTTATATGATGACGGATCGTCCACTGCTCACTGTTCCTTGCCTCAGAGGACTCGGAGGAAACCTCGTAAAAACCACCCCCGCGATTGCCAGAGCCACATCGTGTGACTCACTCATATACCTGATGGTCGACAAATGGTCTCGATCCTGTGAATGGTAAATTGGAGTAGGATAAGGAAGTGCACACGCTACCACTAAGCCACGGCTGCGGGCACTGATCAATATGTAGCAAACAAGATATTCAGCATGGATTTAGAATAGATCAACCTGCAAACTGGCATAAATTTCAAGGAAATAGAAATTAACCAATGAATATGTTGCTTAGGAGAATGAACGTTACAAGTTGTCTGATACATAGGGAAGTTGTGCCTGAACCAGAATGTATACATAATGTTTTGATCTATTATCTGTGTCATAATGGGCTTTGAAAAATTGTTTCCACAAACTCAACCCAGGGGGGCAGCAGAGTTCGGTCAATTCACGACTGATCGATTCTGAAAATGGCAATACTCCATCAGTTCAATATCATTTCAATCTGTACATTAAATCTGCAAAATAAAAAAAGAGTAGAGAATTCAATAAAACAAACCTCAAGGTTTTTGGACACTACATTCTTTACTACAGCCGGGAACAGATCTGAAGCATCTTTACCTTTGGCAACCATCTGTAAAACAAATGTCAGAATAATCTGTTCAGTACTTTATCTATCTTTATACATTTGTATTGCAGGTTAACAAATAGGTACATGTAAAACATGTAACATCTTAGAGGTATTACAACTCCCACAAATCAGCTGCAATCAACAAACAGAGATGTGTATATTTTTCACAGATATAGGTAATGAGAATTTAATGGGGTCCTGCTGTCTGTATTGAGATTCTCTTTGATACATGAAGCGAGAGTTTCCTGTTTATTATTGTATTTTCCAATTCTAGTTGATAAAATGACTTATTGTTAATTTTTTTCTTTCCATTTATAAATACATAGAGAGCGCAGGTGTCATGTCAAGATTGTGACAGACCTTTGGTGACCTTTTCTTTTAATTCTTCATTGTCTGCTCAGTTTTGACAATCTTACAAATTTCAGTAAAGAAGAATTTTGATTGATTGATAGGTGATTAATGCCTTGCTCAAGGGTATTTCCACTATATGAGCAGGAATCAAACAATAAACAATCTAACCAACACAAGCATTAAATGAGCTGAGCAATGTTCTGTTGTTCTGTTGGGAAATTTATTAATAGTTCTCCCTTGTTAACTAGTATGAGACAGTATGATGAATATGATTGTCAGAACATACTGTCATTAGCAAGAGGACAAAGCACTTTGTAACTTAGAAAGGTTGAAACTTTTACCCAACGCTCGAAAAAAGATGATCAGGAACTGCTGTCGGCATGGGTGAAATTGACCGCCTTGCCAACAATAGTGTTAACATATTTTGGTTGAAATTGATCGCCAGCGGAAAAGTAATCGGGAACATACATGTAGTTCCCAAGTTCCACATTTTTAAGGCCCTGCCTTCACCTCGGCTTGTATTTTGATTTTAAAGTCCAAACATGCAGGGAGCACTGGTTAATAATGCTGCATGTATCATATGTACATGTACAAACCAGTTTCCAGATTTTAATTTGTTTCCCACTTTACTCTCAAAGCAAATAAAAAAACAATCTTACTCCAATAATTCTTTTCATTGCCTCAAGCTTGACGCCATCCTTGTTTCCATCAAGCATCAATTTTAAATCTTCATGTCTGTAAATTAAAAAAAAAGTATGTTTTCAGCATCAACAACAACTTTACAACATAAGCTGCAAGTGCCATGAATACAGCACACATGTGTTCTAACTTTTTTATGAAACTGTTACTTACTGCTTTCTTTTCCAATGCTCAACTCAATGATTTAAGCAAAGACTGCTGTGATTAGAGAACCAAAAACACGACAACATGAAGCATAAGGTTGTCTCTTAGTACACAGCTTCATCAAAACAAACATACATATACTGTGATTTCTCATGTGGTAAGACATACTGCTCAATAACTATGGAATGGGGTCTCCGCAAAAGTCTGTGTGTTAGAGTGCCATGATGTCACTTGAAGACATTCTTACCTGGTATTTTTCGGTATGCTACATGAATGTCGGTTGAAGACATTTTTATCTTATATATTTTGTTATGCTACATGTATGTCAGTTGAAGACATTTTGATCTGCTATATTTCATTAGGCTACACATATGTCATAATATTATAAGTAAGGCTTTATGGATTTTGTAAGACTTAATGGATTTTCAACTTCAAATCCATAAAGTCTTACTTATTAAGTTATCATCCTGGCTTCTAAATGCCACTAAAACAAGTTACATGTATGTCAGTTGACGACATTTTGATCTGTTATATTTCGTTATGCTCCATGTATCTGAGTTGACGACATTTTGATCTGTTATATTTCGTTATGCTCCATGTATGTCAGTTGAAGACATTTTGATCGGTCTCTATATTTGGGAGCGACCCAATATTGGGCAATATGTGATGCAGCAATGGTGTTATTGGTGTATTTACATAAAAATGAATAGGCCCATTACTGAGTTGCCGTCAATGGCTACATAACAGTTGGCATTGTTATGGTTTTGCTAAGCCAGCCAATGTTGGACCAATATCACCCAAATGCTGACCAGTGTGAAATTGACTATAATAATCAGGCCAATGTTGTGTCCAGTAAGGGCAAAGGCTTAGCCATTACCAAAATATTATCTGGGTAACCAGTGACTCCTAGAAGTTATATTGCGGTGGACTAGAACCTAATGCGTGAAATCAGCCATGGGCACTAAAACTGCTGAGCAGATACATAACAAAGCATTATTTACCAACATGTCACCTAAGTTTAAGAGTTAAGTCTACTGCAATCATCATCCAGCAATGCTATACCCAAAATGTCAGTCGATCTGAAGTATGATCCAGCAGTTTGACTGCATTTAAAACATATATAATGTTGACATTCATGCTAGGGTTATTTCCCCTTATTGCAAAAAAAGATAAGTGTAGCAGAGTCGAAAAACTTAATCATTGACCTTAAATAATTTATTTTCTTTTTTTCTGGCTTTGTGTGGGGGCTTGTCAAGCTAGCAAACAAATCATTGGAGCAAGCTTTTTTCATGTGGTAGTCTAATCAAGGTGACAAAGTACGATGTCGTGTCCTGGTATAATATGAAAGGCTTCGGGTTCCGTGAGCTACAAAACCGATGGTTAGTTTTACAAAATGATAATGTCATTAAAAGGAGGACATGTTAAATGCCCCAGTGAGCACAAGCATTTGTTACTTTGCCTTATTTCTTTAAATTTGAAGATGTCCATTTCCTATCTTTTTGTATTTATAAATAGAATTAGCATTGGCAGACCTAACGAGAACGAGCGGCCACAGGCTAAGATGCAGAGTTCTGTATCTCTTAGTTGATCATTTTATGCACACTAATATGAAGCTTTATTTTGATGCTATGTCTGTGGTACCATGGCTACCCTGATTCTTTCTGTCAGACTAGCCTATTTGTTTGGAGGCCGGCCTAACGAGAACGAGCAGCCACATGCCTACATGCAAAGTTCAGTTTCTCTTATAGTCGATCATTCCATGAAGCCTTATTTTGATACTATGTCAGTGGTACATGATGGCTATATAGTATTAGGCCTATAGCCCCACAGTTAGAGGGGCTCAGACGATAGTTTTTGAGTTATTCTCTGATGGGCAAAAACTATGAGTTTGTTGTTTTCACCGTCAGGCATTATCAAAAACAAAGCGTCAGGGCCACTCGGACTTATAGCCCCATCATTGCTACATGTACACTGATTCTTTCTGTCTGACTTAGGCCTAGTGACTAGCCGTTTGCTATGAAGGATGACTCGCACATTTTCTTTTTTAAAATTATAACGCTCAGGTTTACATGGGCATAGATTTTTAAGCATTATTTCTGTCCGAAAAGGCCTAAACTGGTAATTAAATGACAGCCTCAAACAGAAAATGAGATCAACTGTGTCGCCAATGCACTGCATTGACAGACATAAGGAGGATTTAACACTGACATACTTCTTAAAATCATTTGTGAAGAAGCTGCTACTAGCAGGATCAGTTGCGAGATCTGCCTCCCCGCTACCCGTTGAAGATGGCGGCCGTTCATTGCTGTAGCCAGAGTTTTGAAATCCGTTACTTGCCATTTTCTGTCACTGAACAACACACCTCTGCCAGGTGTCTCACAATATGGCAGACAGCCGGAAGTCATGTGACACTTAGTGGTTGTATGACATGGCCAGACTGTCGGCTCATATGTACTTTTATTTCGTTTTGTTCCAAACTTGTTTAGTTCAAAAATCACCCGTGAGTGACATTCTTAACAAATAATCGTTGTGCATGTGTCACTGATAAATAATCGATTGCAAAGGATAGGTGACGTCAACTGCATGTGAGATAATTTTCTCTTGCGCATGGGCACTTCAATCGGAAGTTGTGTGTATTCAACAGGGAACAGCCATATTCAACACATAGACGAGGTTTATTTACTCCAGAAAACTATCGTTTGCCCATGCTGGCGTCGCTTATTTTCTACAAGTAACACCTTATTGGATGCTTCTTTAACGTGAAACATGTCTGACATTAACCCGTTTGCAGACCCAGAAGCGGCTAACCCTTTCGCTGTAAGTTGACTTCATACATGTATCTGTCAGCCATTTGTCACTGAATGTTCAATCATCACGAGCTTGGCTTTCTGTCAATAATTTATTGATTCACAAGATTAAAATTGTATTCTACTTTGTGTCTTAAATTGAAGCAATGTTTGGTTCCCGGAAAATTAATGACTCGGAAGAAATTAATGTATTGTTATGTAATCAAAGATTCTTTTTCTTGTGTACCCTTAGGCCTACTGACAGATACTGATATAAAGATGGATAGCCGGTCACATCGTTCAACAGCTAAAACGCCTTAGCCTAAGCGTCTAATACCTACAGCCTAAGCGTCTAATACCTATAGTCAAAACGTCGAGTACATGTACCTAGAGTTTCTAAAATATAACATACTAGGAATAGATATAGAATGCAAACCTTACTTTTGTAGACCCCAATAACTTCCTATGTTGTGATTCTCTGATTTATGGGGAGTATTTTTTGGTCAAATACTACAATACAAGAGAACAGTCTTTAACACCAAACTACCAAAGCGAGGCTTCATATATAAATAAACACGGAAAAGCATGTGACCCCATAAGGGACAATGTGAAAAACAGGTCAACAATTAGTCCTGATATAACCGAGAATTCATATGCATATATACCTATTCTCGGTGATGAAGCTCCTATATACAATTCCGTACTTACAAGTTTATTTGCAGCTCCTGTGTCCTTGAAATCACATACATTTCCAAAATACAACCCCCACAGTAATCCATAGCCTTAAATAGCGTATCTGCTTTCGTTTGCATCGTCTTTTATGGTAATCCGAACAAATTTTGTCAAGAAATCGGGATAAATACACACTAGTGTGTCAAAATCTACCAAACAGCTGACAGTTGTGACCGCCTCAATTTGAAAGTGGACTCATCCAAGAGTGACGCAAGGAAACGACTATTCAAACAAGTAGTTTAGTGGTCACATGTTCTGTAAAAATAAAATTCAGAAACAACCAACAGAAATAGACAAATTTAAACATGTTCCGTGTAGGAACTTGATGTGGCCGACAACGTGAGACAAACAGATGAACCAGCAGATTTATCAAACATGTCTCTTTTAAACCCTAATTGTACCTTATGGGGTCACATGCTCTTCTGAGTTTGTTTATATATGAACCTCCCTTTGGCGTGACCTACTTCAATGGATGTTCTTCTATGTACCGTTCACAAGATCAAGTCCGCCTGTCGACCATCAGGTATATGAGCGAGTCAAACGTTGTGGATCCGGCAATCGCGAGGGTGGTTTCCTCTCGGTTTTCCACCATAATAAGGAAAGGTGCAGTTTGAAGTGGACTATCCGTCGTTATATAAGTGAAATACCCCTGAATAAGTCGTAAAACTCCAATCGTACAAACAATCAATCAATTGCTGTACTTGTGTCATTCTAAAATAGAATCTATTCTACTTCCTTTGTCGAGACATTGAATCTTAAGATAGACCTGGGCCATCTTTTTTTTTAACTTCTTTTATTTGCTGTTCATTTGACTATATCAATAACATGTGACATAGGCTTTGTTGACATATTTCAACATGGCAGATGGTGTGAAGTTGGTGATGAAATGTAAACTACCTGTAAAAGGCCAGTTTTATCTCCACACTGAGTACCCCTTTAATCTACATGTATGTGTAAATATGAATTGAATGAATACAGTTCCTGTGGTTAAGGAAACCTTATAAGCCCAATAGCAACAAACAATAACGAGACATGAGAATTACAAGACACAAAACAGAGGCACTACAAACAGATTGGATTGATGTTGCCTTTAACAATTGAGAGCAGCAGGGCAACAGGATTGTTTTTGTTTGTTTGATTGAGGTCTACAACGTTACATCAAACCAGGGCAAAAGGAAGATCCCTTCTAAATTGCATGCATAATAATCTTGTCTGGAGTCCTGCGTATTGGGTACAACTACATATTTAAAACAGACTCACTCTCTCAGCACCACTCCATTAAATTAAGTCAGACACCCCTTCCGTTAAGCAATTAACTTAATTACATATAATACCAGTATATTTAACAATCCATCCAGAATGGCTCAGCAGATAATGCCATCTGTTAACTTTAGTAATCAAATTATACACAGAAAATGCCTATAGAACATACTATGTACTCCGACATTGTTGTGTTACTCTGTTACCATTAAACATTTGCAAGGGTTCATAGAACTTAGAAGTCTAGAAATTTCCCTTGTTTTGGTTTTTTAATATCGGTTTAAACCAATAAGGTAACTAGATCATTGGCATAAACAGTGCATGCAAAAACAGTGTGGTGAAACAATACACAGTATTCAATCGCTGACATACATGCTTTTAGAGTTTCGCTGCCTTGTGTATGATATCCTCGCTGGAACAGATTATATGGATGAACATTAGATAATTAGCATTTTATAATGAATCTAGATAACTAGAGGAACAATTTAAAGTTCTTTAAAGTAAAATAGATGCGATCATGTTGTCTTGCTGAATTTGTTCACTCTTTTTCATTATCTACGAAGTAGTTGCTGTGGATCACATCAGCATTTTTGTAGGCTTTCAGTTATTATTCATGTTCCTAATGACACTAGTTCGGCCGAGTATAGCTGTATCACAGCAGCTGGGCCTGGCGGTTGAGACCAGTTCATTAATATACTTGTCCGTAACCTTGGTATGGCATTATTGCACAATTATCAGTTTATCACCCATTTTAAAATAAAAGAAAATGACATTGAGTGATCTTTAAGCTAAACTAAAGAAAGGTATTTAAAATAGAGAAATCAGAAACAGTGTAAGCCAGACACAGAAACAGTCTTCCTGGCAAGCCTGTGGCCAAACACTCCAGGGAGGCAGCCATTCAATCAGCTACCTGTCATCTACAATCTGTTTTTAATAACCGGGTAGTTAAAATCACTCCAAAGCATCTAATTTAACACAATATATAGAAAATGGAGTATAGAATAAAGAAGATAAAAACAAGTTTAAACTGTTCGAACTACCAATGAAGCTGTTATTTTAATGTTTATAAAAACTGCTCTGGGAAATTGTTTACATGGAGGTTAAATTGTCTATCACCAACAAAAAAAAACAAAAACATTCCAACCCATTTTTGTTTTTTCAAACTCGTTACCAGAAACTGGAATATTTTTCCAAACAGCCCAATTAATATGTTGCCTTTTATGTATCTATTTCAGGATCCCTCTGTGCAGCAGGCAGCCACTGGGGCGAATCAAAAAGGCCTTGATGATTACAACCCATTTGCGGAGAACAACCAGGTCACCACTGGTGTAAGTTTTCTTTACAAAGTTAACTGGCACAGGGCCAGATTGAGGTCCTTTTCCAACCTGTTTAAAAACAGTTGAATAATGTTTGGGTATAGCCAGTTTTGGCACCAAAACCCTCCACCCCTCATTTTGTTTTTAAAGTGAAATACACATATTTCTTGGCCCTTTCCCAGATTTTGGTAAAACTGATGCAAAGTTAGGTGTATAAATTTGCATAAAACAAAAAAAAAAAAACATTAGAAAATGTTTAAAAAAACTGTTCATTCGATCCATTCACAATGGTAACGATTTCTCTCAATTCCTTTACTATGTAAAGTTGTCCAATATTAAAGTAATAGTATGTGCATGTTTACTTTCTCAGGCCAATAGACCAGGTGCTCCTGCTCCCAGGGCTTCAGGTCAACCCGCCATTATGACCCCGTCAGATGATCCCCCACCTTATTCAGCTACCGGTCAACAAAAAATAAACACAGATGAACTTCAAAAACGACAAGAGGTAACAGCTGTATTATTTTTGGATCATGTTTTTTTTTGCATAAGCGTACTAAGCAAAAGCATTTGTTTCTTTGTATATGTGTGACTTTAAGTTATACTTCAGGTTTTTTCAATATGTCAAAAAGTTTTCGAATGACATTCATGAAACTCATACAGAACACAGATGAAGTCCAGTAGATCTGCCTCTTACAGGTTTGATCAACCCACCACTGCATTTACACCTTTGTTGAGGGGAGAAGTCGTAAATCCATTAAGGTCTTGCTGGACCCCTTCGATTTTCAGAACACCCGTTGTATTTAGTCTCTTATGCAGAAGAATATAAATCTGTACCATATATATGTATATATTTTTAAATAATAATTTCTAAAAAAATGGCAAAATGAGTAAAAGTAAACAAAAAAAAAATAGACTGCATTTTCCACGGTTTATTTCTCGAAGTGCAACAATGATAAGACTCAATAAATTAGTTGATCAAGTGGAATAGTCCTTGATCTAGTAAATGGTGCCTGATTTTTGTTATATTTTTATTAGAACGATCCCAGTGTTTTTTTTTTGTCTATCCCACCTTTGAGAATCTTATAAAAATTTAAAATACAACTTTCAGAAAACATTAAAGAAAATCAAGGACGAAATTATGAAAAAAAAATGAGGCACCCTGTAATAATCGCATTGTGCTCTTTACAATGGTACAAATTCATTTCTAACATGAATAGTTTTCTAGAAATAGCCCTTGGAAAATGTAGAGTCTGCTTAAAACTGAATTCCCATAAATAGGCAATTAAAGATTTTCGACTTTTGATGATGGGAAATCAAAATAATAAGCTCTGATTTAACTGTTTGTAATTAGAATTTCGAATTATTTTTTTCTTCAACATATAGTTGGAATACCTAACTTTTAAATCTAGCGCTAAAAAAGTTGGTTCATTTTGAGCGCAAGGGGTCCAACAAGACCTTAAATAATCATCAACTTGTGATAAAATATTGAATCACCTTAAATATTGTGCAGTTATAACAACCATAGCTGTTAAGGACTCTACCGCTAGTCAGTGGAAAAATTTTGACTGAAATCTTCTTTTCATAATCTTGATAATGCAAAAAAGTTTGACAAAGAAATTAATTATTTTAGAATTTTTTTTTAGATTTAAATTGTAAAATGCTTGCCTCAAAGATTATGTGTATCGAAGAGCGGAAAGGATAAACGTGATTATCTCACTTCAACTGACTACCTGCTGACTTTTACCACATACCACTTAGCGATAGGTCTCCATACCAATTGTATGACCGTTGGTGATGTGTATTTGAACTCAACAGTAGACCTGGAGAACAAATGTTTGTGGGTGTTAGAACACGTACACATTTATACAGATTACTCATGCCCCCAGTAGGACTACTGATAGCCATTAACAACGGTGTGAACGAAATCTTTGGTGCCGTCGTCACTCAAATTTCAGAGTTAAAACTGTCATTTAAAGACATTTTTTTTTAATAAAGTATTACAAAAATAAATGCAATAGATACAACTCTTTTTCGCCTTTTCATTCAATTAAAAAACATGTTGAGTATTAAATGTATTAAGAATAATCTTAAAACAATCCGGAGTTCAATCATTTACACACGTTTAGGTTGTTTTCTCAGCTTTCATTTTTCTGGATTGTTATCATTTAAATCGTTTATTTCTCGTAAACTATTTGCAGTAAGTCTTTGAAATTTGAAGCCATTATCCAAAAAACCGTCATGCAGTTTTTTATATTTAATTTCGTTTTGAAGATATTTAGCAAATAGTTTTTTAAGGGTAGATTTTTATTTTGTCCTTATATTTTTATCAATTGTACATAAACTAACTCGAATTGAGAAAAACCCTATGACGCTATTTTAGTTTAAATACTTGTCTACAAAGACATGGAAGTTTGGAAAAAAAGAAATCTCCAATCATCTGAGAAAAATAACAGTTACAAACAAGGGTCTATTTTTAAAAATTATTTGACGATTTTCTTTATAAATGCCATTATAAAATTAAGTGAATCATAATTTGACATTATATTTAGAATCATGAAGTCTTGCACTTTCTAAATATATATGATGTTGATATAATCATCCTTTGGAACTACCCGCATAAAGTACGAAAAGATAAGGGTCACATTTTTACTCCTGACGAGTCCTTAATTATCCAATAACCTCTGTAAGTTGCGTCGTCACATGATCAATGAGATTGATTTTGATATTATATCTTTATTTACCAAAATTATAACATTAGTAAAGAAAAAATTCATTGAGTACAAATCGTGAGGGGAGGAAATGAAACTTAATTAGACAGTCAACTGTAGTTATCCAGAAATTAACCATTTATAAACGAACGGTACTTTTATAGCGATCAAATATTGTAAATGTTTTATATATAGTAGGCCTACCAATGTACGTAAATGTTACTCGAATGGCCTACAGCAATCACATGTAGAACCTACTAAACCAAGTTATGACCCAAACTGTTGAAACATTTGCAAGAATACCTCTTTGCCAAAAGTGTCGTCTAAGCCATGGACGGCTTGTTGTATCAAGACTATGAAGTTTAACGCAATAGTTATAGCTGTAATATTCGGAGGGTTGGGAGGAAGCTTCCTGTTTCCCTGATACTCTCGCAGCAAAGGGGTAACAGGAAGCCAAAATGTTTGTGATGTCTCCGATTGTTTCATGTGATTGTCTTCGTTTTTTGCCAGTGTTGTAGAGGTAGCTTCCGTCAAATGACAGAAATAGTTTTAACAAACTAGCAAAATAACTAACATATTGCGACAACACCAAAATTACCTCTTCTCAACATATGTGTTGGACTTGATAAATTCATCAACTGCCAGTAAACTTGTGTAGATGGCGAACTGCTGAAGGCGTTCACTTGTTTTTCTATAACGCTGTGAAAGATTTCAGTAGAAACGTCGTAAATGACACCTGATAAATAAATAAGTATCAAATATTTTTTTGTATTTTAAGGTATAGAAGAGCATACGAAATTTCAGCTATATTGAGTTTTTGACATTTTGGATATGGAAATAATAGTACTCCGTATCGTCATATATTCGTTCTTTCTGTTGTGTATATTTTATGACAATTTTTCTTAAATATCCCTTAGCCTCAATGTTTGATACGATTACATTTTGTTGTCTAATTGGCAGTGAAATGGTCATAGAAACCAGAGGGTTGAACATTGAGGTTCTTTCCGAAGTACATTTGTAGATAGCATTAAGACGAATAAACAGAAAAAACTTACACAAGAAGATAGTGCCTCGTATATGGGCAATGTCCAAAATGTCAAAAACAAATACTCGGCGAAACTAATCTAGCGCAATTGACACTTTTAAATATGAAGAAGATACAGATGAATAATTAGCCATAACTTACCTATTTTAACTTTGTTCCCATTACACAGGCTCACATTGAAAGCAAGAAACAGCAATAATGGTAAATAAATCTTTCTGATGTACATGTAAGATACACCCATAGACGTATGTTCCTTCATTTCGACACATTGTTCCAGACTAAACGTCGATGAATCGAGTGATTTTTTTTATATTTTCTTATTGTTTACATTGCACACTTTACATGGCATATTGTTAGATACAAATACAGTTTTGCATTTACATTCAGTGTCTATGAAAATCAATGTACACCTTTTTCATCACTATAGCTTGCGGCTAATGTTTGTGCTTATCAAACCATACATTCGCTTTTATTTAACATCCATTAGACCTAAACAATACAGCTAAAGTAGACTCTAGACAATGGAAGCGTAAGCGCACCGCTGAACAAAGACCATACATACACAGTCGGAAACGTATTTTGTTTTGTCTGCTGTTGGCCATAACAAAATTGTACTCATCTACGTAAGCAGCAAATAGCATATACCTTATATCTGACTCACTTCCAAGTGATCCACAACTGAAGTCATGACACACTTCCATATTCGAGTACTCAACTTCCGAGAGAGACAAAAATATGACAACCTGCTACTTGCATTATCAACCTATGTTACCGTTAATTACATTAGTTCATATTGACGTATTTATGTCCGTGATTCGAAGAGTAATCTACTGATGCTAGTGACTTCACACGTGACCCACCCGCATCAAATATAAGACAGTGTTTACGGCATTCATTAGGTGTATATGTAACTGTTCGTCTAAAATTCTTACGATACAAGAAACAATCTGTGAAAAGTAGTCAATCCACATGCGAATAAAAGCAACTGATTGAGTTTGACGGACACCACCGACTAAAACTCTTACAATGCAAGAAGCAATCGATGCAAGGAAGTTGATTGATATGTAAACAAAATTCGACTAAGGGGATTTGACGAGAATAAAAACAGGATTAAACAAAACATAAATCCAAGCTCCGCGGAACTCAGAATAAACCAGTCATGCTCTGACTGTAACTTTAACAAAGTTATCTCAAATATTACATTTCCTTTGTTTCTTTTCGTACCGTTTACATAAAAAGGCTGAATACGTCATTCTCTGTCTTATGTAACCTAAGCTGGAGAAATTTCAAAGAAGAAAATCAGTTAAGCAATGGAATCCAGACATTGGAAACATAAACAAATAAAAAAAATACAAGCAAAATCCGGGTGCACTTATCTAACCCAACATAAAAAATAGGGACATCAACTCACTATCATGTAAATCAGCGTCGTCACAATTAAACAAGGTCTATGTGACACCTAGGTCATCATAGAGTGTTTGTAGATTTTCTTTAAACACTTATTTTGACTTTCATTTTTAAAAGGAAATTATCAAATTACATAAATGTTATTGTCCTTTTCAATGTCTTTTATAAATTAAATCTCAGTAATTGTTTTAATGTTCAATCTAACTTCTTACCATTACATCCGAGAAAACAAATAATATTGTAATTTTATCGATTTTACAGTTCAGTTTGTATCACTTTATCACATATAATCGGTGGTTGAGAAACCCAAACATCACCAGCTAATACATGGTTACAACATTATGTATATACCCTTTAACACAGTCAAGTTACATTCATCAATCGAAGACAAATCTAGAAACATGTACAGAGAAAACATACAAAATCAGACACCATTTAGGAATATCAAATCCAAATTCTTACAGTATGTTGCATTTTGCCGAGTAGAAAAATTCTACATGCATAGATGTTTGGCGGTAAGCTGCAACAACTCGACAGGGTTGTAATGAAGACTCAATGCACAGATCGGACTCCAGCGTTTGAGTCCTCAATGGCGTTACGAAATGTGGCAGATGGTGGCGCTGTGAACGCAAATAGTTAGCTCTTTTAATACCTTTTATAGGCATGTCCGTCATGTAGGAAAAAACGAGAATTGTTAGTTCTGTTTTAAGGCTAATTTTTAGCATAACCATAATACTGACGGTACTGACATTTAACCTATTACTAAACCTTACCCTAAACATACATGTAACCCTAAACTTTACCCCTATCCTAAATATGACACTAACAATGGCGTCTTATCTTACATGACTTTTTTGGTCACTGAGAAGTATTTCCATTTTTTTTTTTTAAATTTATTGAAAATTTTCAAAACAATAAGTTACAAGTGCTTGTTAATAGTTTTATTTCAGTCTAAAAAATGATGTGGATCAGATACTATCATATTTCATTAGAAAACATTATTGTTACAATGAGTCCCAAAGTAATTCAAGTGAGGAA
>JAQQZZ010076318.1:0-20393 GCA_030265115.1 Mopalia vespertina
GAAGAAAACGAGATGGTTTATGACAGGGTAAGGTCATGCAATTTTTATATATTTGAAGATAAAGTTCCGAACGATGGCATCGTTCAGCTATTTCTGGCGATTAGGAAGCTTCATGTAGCATAGCTACTTTGAGAGCTGTGTTATTCTCCCATCAGAGGGGTAGTTAATGTCGACTGCCTAGACTCCAGCTAATTAATCTCCTATTTTGTAGAAGGAAAGTCGACTGAGTGGTCTGTTTCAGACTTGGTGTGTCACTCGGTCTTAACGTCGTACTCAGTATGCTAGAAATTCTCAGATAGACATGCTCAGTATGCCTGTAAATATACGGATATTAGGATTTGAAGATGCGGCAAACGTATACCAAGCACACGATTCAAGTGGTGAGTGTACATCACTTTTCAAATGAAACGTCGAAACATTAAAGTCTCGAAAGATGGTCTCTGTATAATATCAAAAGTGAAAGTGACACGTAAACAACTGCGGTTCATTAATTAATAAGCAGTTAGTCAAACTATACATGGTTAAAATAGCTGATATAACGCGTGCACCATCTACCACGCGAAGTAATTTTAATTACACAGCGTGACACAAGCAACACATTACCAGAATCACCAACGACCAAAATCCGAACTTTGTCTATTGCTGCCATCTTTATTTAAAGCAGACGATAAATTCCTAACCTCGCTCTAAATACGAAGCCGGGTTAGAAGAATTCCCACTTTCACCTGCATGGCTTGATGTTGGATTATAGTAAATACAATGTACGGTATTTATTAAAATAAATGGTATTCATTATGTGTGTGACACATATCCAAAGGAGAAGTAGATAAAACAAGCAATGGAAAAAATAAAAAAGAGAGGAAAAAAAAAAAATCAAAAGATTACTGTTTAGGCTATAAAACGGTTTGGGTCCGATGCTTGACATAGGGTTACTTTTATTTTTTTTAAAGTAAAATTTGAATTTCTTTACTTATTTTCCATTTTCATTGGCTGGGTACCTGTTGCACTCTAGGCTACAGTTCCAAATAGTAAATAAATTCAATAATACGGACAATCATAATATATTGATGAATAACTGTTTATATGTAACAATAAATAATAATAACCGTAATATAATCGATATTTTGGTTTCTACTGCTGCATATACTCATGGTATAATAATCTTTAATTCTCGAATTAGTCCTATTTTTAATAAAGACGACACATACCGTGTTTGATCAAAATATAGGCATAAATCGGCGCTACTAAGGCAAATATTGGAAAATTTTACTGTACAGTTATGCCTTAAATATTGTGACAATTACTTACATTGTTGTGCCTTACATATACATATAAGATGCATTTGACTGCTTCAAAAGAAGCAAAAATAAAGCATATACTTACATGTTTCGACTTATCAAGAACCATATGACACTTGCTACTTGATACGACATTTTGTTTTACTTATTAAGTGGGAACACTCGAAAAATCTTATAATTGGTTTAAGTCTTACCTCACTAAACATTCTCAAATTGTTTATTACAACTGATTCCTGTTTTAATTATGTTTTCCAAAGAGCTCCACAAGGTTCTACTCTCTGACACATTTTATTCTTGTTGTCTATCAATGCTGTGAGTTGAAAACTATATTTAATGTATGATTATTCATAATAATTCGGGGACTAAAAGTACCGATATACCTAATGTGGTTTTAGAGTAAAAATAAAAGTTTGGTGTTTGGTAAATTTTTGGTAGTTTGCATATATGTGACACTTTGGGCGGAGTGTTGGGAGGGAGCTTCCTATTGCCCTGGTGCTCTCGTTGCTAAAGGGCAACATGAAGCAGATCTTTTTGTGATGTGGTGGTATATTGCGTCATGTGTAGTATTTGTTTATTGTCAGTGTCGCCAATGGTTGTTTCCTTTACCCATTGGGCTGGCACGCCGTCATATGAGTAAAATAACCTTAAGTGCGACATAAACCTCAATCAAACAAACAAAGACACTTGGGCTTTCAATAGACCTTGAGAAAAATAGATGCAACCTTTTGTTTGGAAAAGCCGTTTGCAGTGGAGTTGCACTTACTATATATATAGTATACTATATATTTCATTTTTCTCGTTTGGAAACATGTAACATGCATGCATTATAAAAAAATAGAAGAAAAGAAACTGTTTTACAATATCGATTACCGGTATCTATGTCATCCAACAATTTCATTGACAGGCGACTGCATGCTAAGGCTATATGTGAACATGTGAAGACAAACACATCAGACAAATTATCTGTAACACGATGCAATTGGTGCAATTTACTGTTCAAGGTTGGTTTATTTGGGTTGGGCTGTAACGCCAAACTTACGACGAGTTCAGTCGTTAGACGGGATGCCCGGCCAATGGGTGAAGGAAATCACCCTCTGGTCCACCGGCAACAAACAAAGACAAGACAGGACAATCACAGGACGTAATACAAATACATCACAAAACAGAGCGGCTTCCTGATGCTCATAAGCTCCGAGAGCACCAGAGCAACAGCTTTGGATACCACCCAAATTCCCTCTACAGTTCAAGGAATAGTACCGGTACAATACTCACTGTCGTTTAGCAAATCTACAAAAGTATATGTTATAGAGTTCACATGTATTTTATGTAAGATTAGTCACCTATCGGAACCTCGTTTATTAGACACTCTAGCTGGTGCTCTACTTAGCAAAGAAATTGACCGTGTTTAAAATTTTATGACACAAGATCGTTATCTGTTATAAAATAAAACTCAAACGCGGATTAAACCGCCATAGATAGGCGCGAGCAAAGAATGCGACCTAGTTATTATGTGTTATGAAAGACGATCGGATTTACTATATAAGATTCGCGGTAAATTGTTATCAAACAAAAATGCAGTGCAGAGGAACTCATGTTGTACTGTCAAAGGGGGTAACTGGAACTATAGTGGGTTTAGCTGCACTGAGTTCATTACGGCTACTATGGTGTTTCAGACCCGTCCTATGGAAGGTGACACGGGGGATGGGGGCCAATATTATAAGCGTATTTATTTGTAAAACGCCGACCATACAATGAAAATAGATTGAATATATAACAAAATATTTGTAAGAAAAAAAGCAGCACAATTCTCAAACACTCTTGCAGGTTAGGGTCTTGTTCGAACCCTTGGTTGATTTTGAGGAGAGAAATCTTTCTAAGCCAATAATCACGCAGAATACAAATCGGAATATTTTCTTTCTCTACGTTAAACATATATATTTTCTAAAAGCTTGGATACTCAAGCCAATTTTATAGTATTTTTGAGTTGTTTGATATTTTGCTTTATACACAAGTTACTTAATTCACAGCTTGAACTACACATCAACATATGACAAAAAGCCCACAGTGGAAATGAATAGTCTGTCTGCTGTCCCATTAATTTCGACACCTTGTCAATGACTCTCCAATATGGTCACTGACAAAACAATGCTGAGCTCAAATTGAACTATTTGTAAATTAAGTTTCGAATTTTTTCCACTATCGTTAACTTTGAATGTTTAACTGTACATTCAAAGGATAAAGTGACTTTATAGGAATGCAGAATGAGTACCCAAATGACCCAAAGCCTAAAGTTCCTGGACTAATTTCGTTCGTGGCCCCTGCAGGTACAGTCGTTCTTTGTCATATCTATAGTCGTTCTTGATTAAGACAAGCCTTTATTGGACACAACTATACATTGTTAATCAAGCTAGCCAATCTTTTGTGGACAAAACAAGACATTTCTGAAATAGGCTTATCACTCTTGATCAATTCATCAAACTCAGCCGATCGTTCTTCGTCAAACTCAGTCGTTCTTCGGTCGTTCTTCGTCAAATTCAGTCGTTCTTGCTTAAACGTAGTTGTTCTTTGTCAACATTGGTCCTTCTTGACCAAGACAAATCCTTCTTGGCCAAGACAAATTGTTGTGGGGCAAGTCTCTAGAGTCATCTTTGTCGAAGCCCCATTTGTTCAGTCGTTCTTGTCCAAGAGATCTTGCCAAGCTAAGTCGTGATGTTCAGGCCTAGTTTGTTTTTGGTCTAGCCTAGTCCTTCTTGGTGAAGTCTGGTCTTCTTGACCATGACTTAAGTCGTTGTTGATAAAGTCCAGTCGTCCTTATCAAAGAATATATTTATTGTTCTTTTCGTTATTGGCCAAATGTGTTATTGGCCCTAGTCACGCAACAGGTGGCTGCCCTAGTGCTATAAAACATCCACACTTTAATTGTGTTATTATTTTGTGTCATGTGGTTGTTTTAGAGACAAATCATGTTTATTTCTATTGTCATCTCATGATTAATAAATATTACAAAAGTTTATTTACACAAAATAAATAAACAGGATCTGAATGGGATAGCACGACTGATAATATTATTTGGGACATCCAAGTGTCTGTTTTTGAAGTTCACAAAGTGTAAAAAAAATGCTAATGAAAAACACAGCATGCGGTCAGCATCATTATGAGGAACGCGCCAGTGAAATTGCCGCTCCTTTTATCTAGGTTTGTTTATATGTCATTTAAGACTGGAATATTCCCTGAGCAATTCAAGATGGCTTACATTGTCTAAATGTATTATTCAAGCGGCAACACATATGATGCTTATAATTACAGACAACTGTCACGTTTACCTTTATGTGCCATAGTATTTGAAACAGTTGCACATAGTTATATTTATAACTCTGTATCGTCAGTAATTTTTTCAGCTGTAGTATGAAGGCAAAACACAATATGGATGGCAACTTCTCATTTTTTATTGACGCAACGTTTCAATGTCTATTCTGACATCGTTATCAAGCATGAAAACGATGCCAGAATAGACATTAAAACGTTGCGTCAAAAATAAATGAGAAGTTGCCATCAATACAGTGTTTTACCTTTGTAGTTAAAGCGATGCTCCGGGCTGCAATAACCCCTATATCCCTTGAAAGGTTACTATTAAACATACTTAAATATGACATCGACTGATCGTTTCTTCATAATATAAAATCACTTGAGGGTTACGAGTATATACCTACCTACGATCACTGGTAGCTGACATTTTGGGGATGGCAACCCTATTCATGACGTCACGCGACTCACACTCTTCTGTGTTACAGGTTAATAACAGGTGTCAACTGTCAAATATTTAAACAGTCGACTTTACGGGTCTCGTGACGTAGGCCCCCTAGTGTGACAAGAGATATATTTGATTGGTCAATATTTGTGGAGCTGTTTAGTGATTAAAGTAGCGATACATGGCCGCTTGGATGAATTTGACTGTAGTTTAAGCAATACCCAATCTTTAAGATCCAATTATAAAATGGATGTAGCTCGATTAGAAAATTAGAGAGCATAATTCAACACACGAAATGATGCCCGTTTTACATATATGTATTTTATTGCAGAGAGGAATATCGCTCAACTTCTAAATGCCATTCAAAGAAGCTGTAGAATGGCTTTGTACCGAATCAGTCCACAAAATCTAATTCTAAAGAACCTTCAAAGAACCATTGTTTCTAAGAGTGTACGGAAGTGTTTTTGCATGGTTGGACTTGTATGTAAATGGTAAAACTCAACAAGCTGTAGGTAAAATTTCTGATTGGTGTAATATTACATCTGGCGTACACCAGGGTTTTCTTTTAGGTCCTCCATGGTAATTATTTTTTTTATAAATGACTTACCGAATCAGTTGTTACCATCGCAACATTTACCAGACGCTGATGATAGCAAATAATTTAAAGCTATGTCTTCAGTGAAAGATGCACTTTATTAACAGGCAGACGTCAACCGAGCACGAGGTGGCAGTGAACATAAACATATCAAAATATAACATCACAATTTTCACGACCAATATGAAGGTTGCGCTCTGCAGTACGCTTTAGATTGAGCGTAATTGACCTGAGTTGAATGAATAAAATATTTGGGTCTTTAGTTAAAATAAAATATGCGTATGAGTGAAACATAACTAAATCACAAACAAGAAAAAGTGTGTAAACTAAAGAAATTGACAAAGCTTTCACTTCCTTGAATGTATCTTTTATGAGAAGCCAATTTAGTATATATCTATGTTTGAGTTATGTGAAAGATTTAACTTTCCTAAAAGTAGATTTTTTTTTTTACAAAAACCTGCGCTGTATAAAATAGTCCACAGTATTATTGATTGCATTTATTTTATGTTTACGAATTGTATTCAAGCTCCAACAAGACATATATTGTCTCGAACGAGACAATACATGGGAGGACTTTAAGGGAAAGACAGCTGATTTTTACCTAAACTTTTTTTATTGCATATTTTCAAAGACAAGCACTTGTATTGCACTTGCATTCGAAAATTGTTCGTTGTTCGAAAACACGGTCGGTCACCAGTGTGACCGTTTGCTTATGGGTGTATTGGAATGCATAATGTAACAACATGCACGTAAACACAAGCTGGGTCATCCAAGCTCATTTTAATCTGTTGTATACATATCAAAATAACTCTTTGAAATAACACATACGTTTAGCATGTTTTGTTATTAGCTATATGACAAGATTCAATGAGCTTGAATGGGAATAAACAATGTAAGGGAAATTTTGTCAACCGTGGCATCGGCTGGCATAACCTTATTTATGGCGCAAACTCATTACTGTCAAACCTTGTTGCTCGTGGTTGAATAAAGTCCATAACAAGGCAATACACGGAAAGACGTAACGTTCTCTTTTATTGCTTCTTCTTGATAATTTCCGACAGATTATTTCTGTTGAAAAATAAAATAAAGATTGGCTTTCGTTTCATGATACTTACAATTTGTAAATATTTCTAAAAGCAATCACACTGGCACAGGGATGTAGATTAATTAAAATCGATGAATCATCCTATGTTCTAGATAACTCCCAGAGAAAACAATTTGTAATAATATATATATATATTTACCCGTCGTAAAAAGAGGTTTTACTTGGTTCAAATGTAAGCTGGAAAGTAGGTAATATACAATAAGGCTTTATTAAAGGACGTATACGACAATGTATATTATGCCGCTCCAAAGGCTGTCTTGAAAGATCAAATCGCTGCTGACATTATCCACCTGGACTGTCTGTGTATGCTTAGCAACCTAGTTTTTTCTGATCGTTTTACTTACACGTGGGTCCAACGACCTTTTAGATAATTCCAATGCCTTATCTCTAATATCTGACACCAATCCTTTGGCGCCACGCTGGTTATAAAACTTCTCTGGTCAATAAGAGTAGGTTCGAGGGACAATTTGGCCAGTCACTTAGAACTCTGAACTAAAACAGTCCACAATGTACAGCTTAGTTGTATGCTATTTGGCGCTCGCCATGCCTGCTATTAGCTTATCTCAAGTCGTTAGCGGAGGAGCTTGCCCAACTGCACAAGTGAAGCAAAATTTCACAGCTACAAAGGTAAGTTCAATGTTCACCAGCATTGATTCCAGTAGATTATTTTCAATTAATATATCTGCATCATTTTTCTAGTTTTATTGATTATATGACCAGACACACGGACTTATTATAGTAAAAGTCTCATGCTCTAGGTATATATAGTTGCTAACATATAGTTTTGTTCTAACCGTCCGCGAGTTTCATTCACAAATGTATACACAACATGTATCATAGCCAAGCTATATTATAATGGGATAACCTCTTTGATTATGTCTGTTTAGACTCCCTACCTTCACGTACTCTATCCGCAACAGCGTATTTCTCATGACGAAATAGGTCTAATAGTCACACACCAAAGAATTTTATCTCATTTTAAACCCCTAACTGCAGCACAGGTGAATATTCCAAATTAATATATAAAACAGGCGCCAATGTTAATCGTGATGGCCTGTTTCACTTGATTTTTTTTTGGTGATAAATATTAAAATTTAATATTTTAATAAGTGTACAGGGATCAGTTACTCGAAAGACGATTAGCCGCTAACACCAGATTAAATTGCTAATACCGGGTTAGAAATTTAGAAATGGACCTACAACATGGCGTGACGTCATCTAATAGCGGATTAAATTTAACAGAGCTTCGGGCAACCGAATCCAGAGTAAAAGGGACATAGTGAGATGAATATTTAAATTTAATATTTTCATTAGTGTACAGAGTTGTATGCAGCCGTAAAAGGGACATAGTGAGAACAAATAAAGGCTATCTTTAGCTCCCTTGTAAAGCTCCGTAGTAACGGCTTGTTTCAGTTCTTCGTTGATGACGTCATTTTTCTGGCCAACTTTATCTATAGACGCTGATGATAACCAAATCAGGCAAATCACCCCCAGTTAAGTTTCGTACCACCCCACCCACCCAATCCCCCCCCTTTCGCGTGAAAACATGCATACATTAAACGCTTTAATATTGTTTGTTTCCTACTTGACAGTATATCGGGAAATGGTATGAATTTGAACGTTTCTTCTTCATAACGGAATATGACGACAAGTGTACGTCAGCTAATTATACCATCAAAGAGAACGGTCATATTAAAGTCTTCAACCAAGGAGTCAACAAAGAGTAAGTAATTACTAACCTTAAACACCAGGCACTTGATTGTAGTTCTTGTAATCTTTTATTCCGTGGTATAGAAATGAGCACCAATTACAGCTGTATACGGCACACGAGAGGACTCACTAGCCAAATGTTCTCATAAGGAGATTAGGGAGGTTCCTGGAATGGCAAGGTTAATTTGATGGTTTTGCATTCAAAAAAAATATAAAACAATAAAATAAACCTTTCCTAATTAACCATAAACAATTACATGTTTTTCTATTGCCTAAATTATAACATACTTATAACATCAGTATGGACCGAAATTCTGAATTCAGTGAACTGTTTTCAAAGAACCCTTTTTTAAAAATCATTCAAACCAAGCTATACACGTTTTCTTATTACCATGCATGTTGAATCATTTCAGTACAGGTGCGATCTCGACAGCTATTGGAGACGCTTTCATCCCTGATCCTAATGAGCCGGCCAAATTGAAGGTCCAGTTTGCTGGTAAGTGTTCCGTTCACATAACTTTTAACTAAGTAAGGCTTCATTTGGGAATGTGCCCTCTGGCTAAGGGCAGTTTGTTTGAAGAGTGGCAATGCTGTCTTTACTTAGCCCTGGAGGAAAATTAACTTTAAAACATTATTGAAATGTTTCAAATCTTGGTTGTGCTAGTGTCAATTAATGTTGGAATACACCGCATTCACATAAGCGAAATACACTTAAGCACGGCGTAAAACACCAATCATTGGGAATGCCATGGGCTTATGTTGTATAAACACTGTGGTTCTACACTCTTAAAAATAATGGTTATTTGAGGGTTCTTTAGAAAAGATTGAACCATCTATATGGAACCATAACGACAAAAACGATTCTTTGATGTAACAAGAAAGGGAGAAATACTTTGAACAGTTGCTGTGAGGGTTCCATTAGAGCCATATTTTGTTCTAAGAATGTACTGTAGCTCAACCAATACTGTAAACTGGATGTAAAATGTATCCAGACTTGTTATCAAATCAATTTAAGGATTAATTTTCAAGAAGAGTGAAACACTTCGCATGCAGTGTTTGCGTTATAGAAGAAATTACATGGCCTTCAGTTTAGAAAAATACCCTTGGGAACGACGCTAAACACCTGGACATAAACCAACCGACAACTTCATACAATTAACTCATGAAGCGCTGTCGTCGACGCAATCGTATAATTGCTTATAGAGCTATTGTCAGACTACACTTGGGAGCGAATCATGGATGTATATTCGTTTGTGGCCATCTGGATTTTGACCATGCGAGCCTATGATAGCCTATTTCTAATCCCGGTATAGATATGCAACTAAAAATATAATTTAAATACAATTTCTTTCTGTATTTCCCAGGTGGACCTCTGGGTAACTATTGGGTGCTGGACACTGATTATACCACATACACCGTGATATGGAGCTGCCTGGAACCCCCCATTCATCTTGCACATGCTGGTAGGTACTATGATATTAAAAACATTAAAGAGCGAATTGGCTACACAATTCAAATTTATTTTTAATTTGTAAGATATAGCAAGTAGGAAGGAACTACAAGTTTTAAAAACCACTTAAATGTTTACTAAAATATTTGTTTAATGTTTTTTTTTGTTAACAGAAAATATATAAAGATAAAAACACCTGATCCTCAAAAATTAATTATCAGAAATTGAAGTATAAAGAAAATCGGAATATTAAAAGATTAATGAAACAGGCCTATTTTAATGAAGTACGCTCTTTATGGATTTCTATTTCGTTCTAATTATCTTTCATAAATCTTCTTTGTGTGGTTTTGTTGCTCTTTTTAGTACCTGGTGGTAAGGATTCAAATAAAGTCTGGAATCAATAATGTATCTACTTAATGTCTTAAATCAGTCAACCCCTCGATCAATCAATTAATCAATCAATCAACCAATCATTCAATCAATCAATCAGTCGATCGACCATTCAGTCAGCCAACCAAATAATCAATCAATCAATCAATCAACCAATAAATCAACCAATTAGCCAAACAATCAATTAATCTAAATCCTTTAATTTTCTGTCGAAAAACACAATGTGAAATTGTATTGTGGCTAAACGATATAACCAACTTTTAAATTGTATGATTTCAGAAATCACCTGGATTTTGACCAGATCTCGAGCCGGTATCACAGAGGACAGGCGACAGAAAATATACGCATTATTAAAAAGTTTCAATATAGATCCTAGTAAACTTACTAGAATAGACCAAACGAATTGTCCAGCTTAGTCATTTTCACAGCCTGTTTTGTTTCATTCTTGTCATTATTGTACAAATTAATTCAATATTAAAAACACCAATCGTACATGTTGTTTTTTTGTGTATACAGTTTGTGTTCTATTTCTCGAAAAGAGTAGTGGATACCCTTAGTGCCTCCCTCTCCCCCAAAAAGAATAAAAATAAAAGACCCCTCCCCAAACAACGCGAACTCCGTGAGTCCATTGGAGGTACACTATGATAATAGTCATATATCAGTACAAATTCATCCAAACAAACCACCGTATCTCATCATTGAAGTCACTCAAGAACACTTGACGACTGATTACCTTGCTCTGGGGTTAACATGTGCTGGGCACACACTTGACGATGTGGCCGACTGAATCCTTGATGGTGTACATAAATTGACGACATTACCAATGGCCGCACCACTTAGACCCAAACAAAAGTCTGTTTTAAAGATTAAATCCAGTTACTAAATCTGTGGTATCGCATGCACAACAATAAATCCATGTGACATCAAATTTCAAGAGAGATCGACATCAAGAGAAATCGCGAGAGAGAGAGAAAGAGAGAGAGAGAGAGAGATTGCTTGTTGCAGTGTTGATCACAAACACAGATACGGCAATTCTCAGTCAGAGATAATGGGTATTGGGAAGCATATTGGGTGAGCCAAAAACAATTTGCTATACAATTTGTCAGACGACAACGCACATTTACGTCATTTTTTTTTTACCAAAATAAGTTTAGAATAAGTGAGAATGTTGTGAAATAATCGTTTTCATTTCAATGTTTCTGTGCTTTATTTTGTCACCATCAAAAGATTATTGATTGTCGTTTTTCGGATCTTTTGTACTATTGTACACTCTTAATAGTTCGGTAAAGTTCAATGAACAGGCATGATATTCTTTTACTAGAAAGGTTCCAATATCACGCCAAAAGAACTGGGAAAACTCTGAGCTATATCCATCATTCCCTGGGGTTTTATTATGTTTTGTTTAGTACTTTTAACATTTCGTCTTTCGTAATCTTCCCTCCCATTTGATATGTTTCTGCTTCACTGAGTTTAGGGGAAATCCCCTTAATTTAAACTTTCGAAATTGTCTTCAATTATAGATACTTCTGGACTTTTGAACAACTTTTGATAGGAATTTTTGACTTCTACAGGTACACTTTTTAGATCGCTTATAGTTTCTTTTTCTTTTTAGATATAGGGAATTATCTTGTTTCGTTTTTCCAGGCCACAGGAATATTTGTGGGTTTCTCGCCTTTCTGTAGCCACTTTGCTTTTGACCTAATTATTGTACCTTCAATTTTTTTCCTTCGTAAAAGTTCCAATTCTTCCTATTTCGAAAAGATTTGGGTATCGTTTTGTAATTCTTGTAGATCTTCAATTGCGGCAATTAATTTAGATTCTGTTTGCTCGGTTTCTCGTTTTAGTCTAGCCCCAAATGCTATTGTCCTCCCCCTTATTTCTAGTAAAAGTGTATCGAAAAATAGTTGAGGGTTTATATTAATTTCTATTGTTTCTAGATCGGGATCTGTATTATAATCAAGGTCTGAGTATTGTTTCACCACTGATAGTATAGTGTTATTGACAGTTTTCACATATTCAACATTAGATAGTAGGCAATTATTGAACTTCCAGACCCCTTTGCCTCTGACAAAGTCTTTCAATTTGCATTCCAGTATAACTATCAAATGACCTGTTCTATACTCTGGTTTGTGGCATATGTCACTTGCAAAGGTCAAAAATCCACATTCTTATCTCTCCTCTCCTTATTTACCTTAAAATCAAAATTGTCTTTAAACAAAATAGCTACCCCTCTTGCATTGCTGCTGTAAGATGAAAAATAGCAGTTTTGGACATGGTATTCTTGTGTTCCTTCTTACTTAATTGACTTCTTACAACTAGATTTTCATTCAACATATTAAACGATCTTTATGAGCCATTGTGCACCGTTAATCTTTTTGAATGAAACGATTTTAAGTAGTAATGGTGTCCATTGTCGAAAGTTGGTCTTAGATCAATGACGTCTTACAACTAGAGTGAAACCGAATGAAACAGTTTCATTCCGCTTGGAATATTAAGGCTTTGGTATAGAGGATTATTTGTTTTTTCCACTCCTTAATTAACATTTTTGCTGTCTAATTCGCATTAATTACATTCAGCAGAATATCATTGCTCTGGGTTTTATTTACATTGATTATATGGATATATGTTATTTAATTACGTAACATTCACTAGCGGTAACTGTGGGTATAACGAGATGTTTGTAAATTGTCCCGTTCAGGAACGTTATCTACCCTGATACGATCAGACTTACCCCACACATGAAATTGTTTATGTTGCCCCTTTTCACACTCGCATATTATTTTTTCTCCAGAATAAAAAAATGCTTGCATGCATTAAACCATGGTATGTAGGCACGAAAAGCAGTCCCAAACAATCCCCCCAAAACACTATACGATAGACACTAAAACATTTAATAAATTGGATAGTAGGGCAAAGCTGTTCGGAATGTCGGCTTTTCTCAAGTACGCATCTTCAATATACTTCAGAGTTGGCCTTAGCATATGAATGTGCCTAACGCTTTGATACCCGAATGCCATCGTCCCGGTCTGACGTTTACACTGGTTCTCTGCATTTCTGAAACGCCATTCATCCGCTACAGCCATCATCCGAACACATGGTATTTTTATATAGACTCTCATAGAGAGACCGAATAAATATAAGACACACACCATATTAAGTTTATAAATAAGGAGAGTCCTGTGCCACCAAGGGGAAGCTCAAGGGCTGTTTTTCACTTATTGGTATGAACTTGCCCTGGATAGGTTGAAATTGTCCAAGTTAGTTCTGTTTAATATAGCTCGTTAGGATGCATATTTTTTAATTATCATATCGCTATGAAAACGAGGGAGCGCGAAAAAGCAATCTGAGCTATTTTGAGCAAAGATATTTAGATTCAATCCCTCAATAAAGAGTGGTCTTATTTTGTACAAATCCATAGCACAATTTCTACAAAGAGAAGAAAAATCCGATCTTTCTAAACATTGGTTTTCCCGTCATCTGGTTAAACTTTAACGATACTTCCTATATATCCTTGCCAAAAAGTAGGCCCTGGAAGCCTAGCAAATGAGGAACGGCGGAGAAGCAATCTGAGCTATTTTTGAGCAATGGCATTTACAGTCATTTCCATTTAAAAAACATGATCTTATAGCAATAAAATACAATTTTACCAAAAAGTAAGAAAATACTGTGCTCATAAACATTCCCTTCCCATTAACTGATACAAATTAAACCATTTGAGATATATCGTAGGTCAAAAGAATTGTTTTCCCCCGCAATAACCACAGCTAACTCGGGGGAAAATTAATTTCCCCTGTGATACATGTGATACAGAACTAAGTCGAGAACTATTACATTTTGCTCGAGATAGTAGTCCAATGACGTTTCACTTATGCCGAGGAGGTTCAGAGCGGTAACAGCGGTGAGCAAATCTTTAACCACAAGGCGGCAGATTTGATAGGTAAGAAACATATCGGCATGGTGTTAGAAAATGATGTTTGATTGGTTGGCTAACACAAGTGACCGAAATGGTGCCGGTATTTTGACCAAATGGATAGGTAGTTTTTCTCGAAGAAGAAATTTGATTGGTTTACTAACAAGGGGCAAAATATTTTTCTTCGAGTTAACGTAATTAAATAAAGAATTTTTTTTCGAGAGACGGGCACTTCTGCGAAAAAACAAAGAGAATTATTTCATTATGTCCCTTCCACGGTTCCGTATTTTGCTTATTGGCCTTTTCGCGTAATTATAATGGGATTGACAAATACGGTTGTTACAAACATTCAAATATATTGATAAATTGAATTCTTACAGGAAATGAATATTGCTACATACTTTTACATACTTAACATAAGGACTCCCTAGTTGTACATACATGCACAAGTATGAACACATATTTCTTTCTGTGCATTTGGAGACAGGCATACATAATAGTAATGAATGGCGTACATAAGGTAATCTACACGGGTTGTTTGATTGTTTCTTGAACTATTACTACTTTCCATGAACGAAGGTTATACAATAATTTTATAGTTAGCCTACTCTACCTATGTAGCAGTGGTTCCAGCGTTAGTGGGGTTCAAAGAAAGTAGACGGAAAACTTGGGATTACAGTATATTGTAATCCCAGGGAAAACCGAAAATTCGCAACATTTCAACACACAACATTAGTCTACAGGCATATTAATCTCACAAAAACACGAAACAAAATCCGTACAAAAATAAAACGCAAATGTTGAAATCTCGACCTGGAATGGTCGAGATTGTACCGATCGTGTGAGGATAGCTGTACTTGGTGTGGGCTGTGTATTTCGTTATCTCCAACCGGACAAGTCATTTCACGTGCACCGAAAACCATGTCACGAGACCATAGGCTACGTAAACAACATGACCTTATTATTTGGAAATGCAGGACAATGCTTTTATAACAGAAGATTTTTGAGGACAATATAAGACGCACTCGCGATTATCGCTGGTTATTCAAACGAAGCATCCAGCGTTTAAACTCACTATAGTGTATCTATATAGCATCAGCTGAACAACATGACGCTGCTTCTTTCTTTAATATCAGCAATTGGAGTTTATACAGTACAGGGTCAAGTAGTGTTCCCTGGCGTATGCGAAGATGTTCAGACAAAAGCTGATTTTGATGCGACTCAGGTATTATATAGTTCGTAATCTTAGATATTTAGCATATAACTATATGGACAGAAGTTTCGTTATTTTAGGAAAACACTTTTGAATTATCTCAGTAAAACGAAAATACTAAATTTCAGACTTTCGCCGAGATAATCTGATGTTACCTACGTGTCACTGCATATGTGCACGTGCAGTGTGGTTTGTTCATCCAATACATGAATATAAGGAATTTGTGTAATTATGTATCTTTCTTTAATAGAAATATCAGTGTAGGTGATAAAGAAATGCTGTAGGCCTCTATTTGATAGTTAGAATACTATTCAAATCACATGCTTTGTTTTAAGTAACTCGTGGTATTATTAATGTCACAATTTGTCAAATATTATAGCTATTATTAATAATTTGTCATAATTTGTCAAATATTGTAGCTATTATTAATGTCATAATTTGTCAAATATTGTTGCTATTATTAATGTCATAACTTGTCAAATATTGTAGCTATTATTAATGTCATAATTTGTCAAATATTGTTGCTATTATTAATGTCATAATTTGTCAAATATTGTTGCTATTATTAATGTCATAATTTGCCAAATTTTGTTGAAGAAAATGGGAACAGAACTTCAGCACAACTGTATTTATTCGTGACACGCTTTTGCTTAACCAAGAAAAGCTTCTACTACTTTGCCTTCTTTATAGGGTAGTACATGGATGTATTTATCAGTATAGGTCAACTTTGTTTAACTTACAATATTTGCATTGCCGAAAGATATACTATTCACTGGTCATATAAGACATGTACACAATGTAGGGTAGTGGTTTGCAATGGGTTTAATACATAAAACCGTCTGTCCTGTTTGTTGATGTAATTATAGAACTCAACATTACTTTTGTTTCTTTCACAGAATTTGTAACACACATAAAATTGTCTGATTTACGGCGAAAAAAGGAAATGAATTTGCAATCAGGAGAGTGTTCTGTTCGTTAAACCTGGGACATATAGTGTAGATAAACTAAGCCACAGGTTTAGAGAGTTTAATAATAGAAAGCAAATCTGCCAAGTGTGTCATGCGAACAAAAACGTGTATAAAGTGTACACATCAGACGATAATGACCAATATACCATAATTCCAGGGTAGATACACTGAGGTTATCCCAGGTCATATTCCAGGTCAATTCCAAGATATGTCTTTACGGTTATGAAATGGATCAGTTAGTTGTATCTATATCCAGGTACTCGCTATTGTTTAGTTTGAATATAACGCATATCTTCAATATAACTGTTTATGCAAGTAAATGCAACATTTGAAGAGAAAAGCAATAGCGAAAATATATCTGGCAGATAACAATTCTTCTCTCCTCGAAAACAAACCAAAAACAAACTGCAAACTTGTGTATAATAAGTGGAAATTGTGATTTCAATAGGAACACCACTCTGTTTTAAATCCGATCTAAATCGCTTTCAAAGACGGGACACTTTTACATCTGATTTCCATTAGATGGCTCTAACGCGTGTTTGTTTCTTTGTTGGCAGTATGTAGGAATATGGTATGAGGCTGAACGTTTTTTCTTCCTGACGGAGTATAATGAGGATTGTGTAACACTGAACTATACACTACAGGACAATGGACGAGTTAGAGTCATCAACAGGGCTATCATCATTGGGTGAGTATGCCAGATAAACTTCCCGAGGCTTACTCTCTAAATCGCTCACTTACGTATCTATTCATCATATAGGCAAACTGTCCAATTTGTAGATACGGATGGTTATATGACTACAAAGTTGCTCTAGTGGTTCTATCGATTTAAATGCGCAAATTTTTGTCACTACGTTATGACGTTGCGTCAATGGAGTGACGTCCCATTGCAAAATGACGTTGTCACTTTATGGTAAGCAATCGGTAGCGCTTCCAAGTCTATACGGGAAAACTACATTCAGCAGATTTTATTATCTGTTAATTTGCACTAGTGTCCGAGTCCCCCATGTTAAAAATCGTGGATTGGTCTTACCTTGTCGTAAAGCGTTAACCTTGTTTTCGCGACAGGACGTCACTCTGCTGTCGAAAGGTCATTACTCAAAACCCCCATATTGTAAAATATGTTCAGTCAAAATTTAGGTGGGTTAATCTGAAAACGGTGTTATTATTATATTTCAGGACAACCCAAGTAGACGAGTCTCTTGGTGAAGCTTACATCCCCGATCCGAATTTTCCCGGAAAGCTGCTGGTTACTTTCGGAGGTTTGTCATACTTAATTTTTATTAACAAATATTACTCTTATAATAACCAAAATTTCATTAGGACAAATTTCTTTAAGACTCCTTCGCTGCACATATTGTGTTGTATGCATGAATTGACGAAAGGTGAGGAATTTCTTGAATTTGTGTTTAATCTTTACCTTGTTGAGGATTCATCAACTATATTTCCAATATGTTATATGTTTCCAGGTCCCCCTGGCGATTACTGGGTGCTAGACACTGACTATAAAACATACAGTGTTGTTTGGAGCTGTAGAGATACAAAAACAAGACAGGCACATACTGGTAAGAGAGTGACCTGATATACGAAAAAAAAAAAACGAAAATTTTATATATTAACCATTTACTTTGCGGGTGTTTACGGGTGTTGCTGAGAAAATAACGTCCAAAATCAAAAAAAAAAAAAAAAAAAAAAAAGCAAGGAAAGAACCAACAAATGCGTGTGGAAGGTTGCCGGTGATTTCCTCAAGGTATAGCATAGATCCTGTCCACAAAATACTGAAACTACTTTCATTTACGACGCTAACCATCTACACATGTTAATGTTAACCATGCAAAGCTTTGACTACATTATTGTCCAACGTGTGTTCGTATAATCATTTTTTTTATTATCGTAAATGGCGTCACCTTATAGAAGTTTAGCATAGGATGACGTGACTTACGATACAAATTAATCTTAAGAAATTTAATTTCTGCAAACGACTGGACTCCGTATTATGAGCTGTAGTATGGATCTGTTAAATCCATATGGATATATGGCAAATCCTAAAGACTATAATTTAAAATGTTACTCCGCATGGTCTTCAACTGCTGGGCTTGTCGGGCAAACTCATCAGGAGACTTTTGAGAACAAAATAACAGAGTTGAGATTTACAAATCTTCAGTCTAGTGTGCAGACAGTATGCTGAGAGTAGATTGATACCCATCTTCCCAAGGCAAGTCTGATGTCATAATAAGTCTTGCCACACTAACCCCGTTGCGGCGGTCAGGCAAAGATCAAAGCAAATTGAAAAAGAAAACGAAAAAGCCAATCAAATACATAAGCCACATTTCAAACAATGTAACGCCTCTGCAGAAATATAATGGTAAACAGCAGAGAAAGACAATATTCTTTTTGGTCGCTGGCCCTTATTATGCGTCTTCTTGGTTGTCTGTACAGCGGCATGATAACTCCATTTTATATTCTCTGTCCTCATATTTTCATTGGCAAGTTCATTTTGTCGAACTATTAAAATACCTACTGGTGTTTTAGTCCTCTTCGCTTTATTCAGTATTCATTTCTTTGCCTGTCTGTTTACAGAGATCACCTGGATACTCAGCCGAGATCGTGCGGGGATTTCCGAAGATAGACGCGTTCAAATTTATGACTTACTCAAAAAGTATAAAATCGACACAAGTAAATTTGAAAGAACAAACCAGAAGAATTGTGCTTTGTAACATTTCTGTGCATAGTGCAATAAATATAATAATATGCTGTAGACCCGGGTTAGAATGCTGAATTTGGATCATGATGGATCGATATTGGGTATCTCCGCAATTGTCTTTTTATGTTTATGTTAAAGTTTCACTCAGAAAATGTGAAAGTAATGTTTTAAAGATTTGTTTGTAAAAAAACTTCATGAAAACAGAATAAACAAAGAATGTTTTGTAAAAAACAAAAGTATTTTTTCTTGAAATGTTATTATAGAGGGAATGTTTGAGAGCATAATAAGCGTATAGAATGGAAGCACATGTGGTTGTGATACACAGGAATTATAGTTACAGCATAATTCTGTACGGAATGTCACACTCCACCCTCGTTAGTAAAGGCCTTTAATCACCCAGAATTTAACCCCTGTCATTATCTGTTACGTGCACGCATTTCCTGCACCGGTTGCGTTAAAAAAAAAAAACCCCACGGGATACGCACTTGAGCAACACTGTTAGAATTAATCAGCTATAGATAAACTTACACAAGGCTTACTTGCGTTAAACTTCGGCCCAGCCTAAACATATATATTGCATGGTCGCCTTCTGTTGATATTTTGTGATAGATCGATAGGCAGATATGCATTAAACTTGTATCAAATGAAAAGAGACTCCGAGTTTGTGTTAATATTTCCGCTATACATCAAACCATCGGCTTTTAAGATTTGTTTAAAAGGGGAAAAAAATATTATAAGCAACCAAGTATTGGAGTTGAAAGAGTAGCCATTTCGGCCATTTAATGATGTCATTGTAGGGTATAGGATTCTTCGGTCAGACATGTTGTCATCCTGGAGTTCTGTCTACCCCGGTGAATTTCTAAAATAAAAACATATCAACCGATTCAAGGCAATAAGGCAATATATGGTTAAATGTAGAAAATAAAGCAAACATTAACTTAGCTTTGGTGTATCGACTGTCAGTCTTTCCCTCATATCGAGGTCATTTGGAAGTCAGCTGACGGCTACATTATTGACGTGTCCACATTATTGACGAGTCCTCAAACTATACACGACAACAAATTTCTGAAGAGTGAATTTTGACCAAGGACATGTTACATAGCAAAAATTAATGTAAACCAAAACTTGTAACGTAAATCAGGCGATTTCATTGGCTGGTAAAACAACTAGTCATTTTTAAGCACTCACGTTATATAGTGTCGACATAAAGGACACTACCACCCAGAACCCGTGTTTTCTACATAAGTAAACATTTTTCTGTCAAATGCAATACAAAAATTCTGATGTTCCTAACCCGATCAT
>JAQQZZ010076328.1:0-20390 GCA_030265115.1 Mopalia vespertina
ATGACATCTCAAATTGAGTTTATTCTCCAGCTTAACTACCATTTAGGGTAGTTAAACTGGACGTCTATGAACCCCTGATAACATGGCCAAAACAAAATGTGGAAGGTAAGACGTCATTTAAGGCTACTTGCAGGTAGCCTTAAATAGCGTCCTACCCTACCCATTTTCTTGTTGCCATTTTATGTGTCAGAACAGTCGGGTATCAATGCCATAAAGACTAGCCGTAAATTTTCTAAGGAACTGCACATATCAGCTATCAACGCTATAACGTATGTAGCAACAGCACTGCACTGCTTTCAATCTGGTCGTAAAATAAAACCTTCGAGGCAGCTCACAGCCTCAATATTATATCCATATGTACCTGGTAGCAGACAGTCTCAATAACAGTCATTTAAAAAAATTTGTTGTCAATATTGCACACCAACGAGTCCTCAATATCCAGTTAGACCTGTTTCGATTTCAAACACTTCGCTTCCACAGGAGAGTGTGCATATTTCTGGTTATAATGTGCATGCGAAAACACCAAACATGGCGACAATTTAGAAAACAAAATTTTATTCATCGTACTAAAAGGGCAGTAAAACGATTGAAATACTGATGATAAATTTTTAGAAATGACTTGGACAAATCCATTTTTCAATAAATTTTTATTCTTTTAGTTATTTTCTATGAATGTATATGTCACAGTGACACACTTGATAAATATGAACTAATGTATTTTGTTCACTATCAGATGCTTACAAGCCAGGTGACCGTTGTCATAGTCCACTTTCAGATTCATATCCACTTGTGACAAAATATCTGTTACATTTTATTATTATATTTTTTAACAGATCTAGAGGTTGTCCTTGAGTAAGTTTGAGACCACATTGGTTAACAATGGCTGAAAGTAGAGGAGATTCCCGCTTTAGCTTTGCCGAATCTACTGTGGTTAAACATGACATTGATACACCTGATCTTCTGCCGGCTCTTCACACCAACACTGCTACCCATAGAGTTGTTACATTCTCAGATGGCTTACCTCTTTCAAATGAGAAAGATCACAGAGTTAAGGAGCCTATAATAAACACGGGTGTAAATCTGCAGAAACGTTTGTACTTCACACCAAACGACTGTCAGGTTGTGCAGATCTTACAGAACAAACCATCATCGCAGGTACATGTATAAAAGTAACTTGTTAAATATTAAAATCTTCTATTTCTGTCCACTTTATCAATATCAGCATTATGCATCATTGTTTTTCTAATAAAGTTAACTCAAATCTTTAAACTTTTGTTTAATTATTTTTAGCGTCATTAATTTCATCTCATGTTTTTTTTCTTCTCATATCAACTTCATCTGAAGTAAAAATGGGATCGATTATTATTGCAGTTTTGTACATTTAAAATATTTAATCTCCCTGTACAGAATGGTTCCACCTTAATTCCTGTACCACCAGCAAATATGAAGACTACAATGTTTAAGAGAGATTATGTGAGGAGGCAGCAGGAACTGAAAGCCAAGCATAACACAGATTCCAATGTACAAAACGCACTGAAAAAATTCACGTAAGTTTTTAGCCTAAATATGTGTTAATATAAAGTAAGAAGAAAACAATTGTATTGACACTTTTTTAATTTTTGTTTTGGTATGATTATATTATTATCTGATTTTGATCAACTTCTGTTGTTTTTGTTTTCCATTTATTGATATCACAGTGACAAATATATATGCATACCAAAATAGGGCTAGCTAATATAAACTCCAGTTCTATTTCAATGAGGTACCAGTGAGATACCCTAGAATATGGTAGTAAAATCTGTAACATGGATATCTAAATGTCCCACATTTTGCCATGTGCTACCAATATTTGTGTTCATATACTTAATCAGCATATTGCAAACATTTCCAGTTAAAATTTAAATTAATGTCATGATATACATAAAGATTTTTATTTTTTTTGAATTTTGTGTAAATGTTTCGTAAATGTTTCTGATATGAGTTTTATGTCTTGAAAAAAGTTAATTTTTTTACTTCAGCTGTGTTATTATTTCAAAGCTTATAAAAATGTGCTCTGTTTAAATACATCAACAAATTCATGATCAACAATTAGAATCACTCACAGTTATACTTTTGTTCTAATTTTATTTGGCCCTCTTGGTAACTGTATGTTCCAGGCGTAGACATACTGGTTTTACTTAGCCATGAAGGAACACGCATTTTGCAATACAGAAAAAAACACTCACACGTTTAGGGTGGCTATTTATTTCTGTAGTTTGTTTGTTTATATGTTATTTTTTACTTCCTGTAGCACTGTAAAAAGCGTTTCAAAGTTTTAAAATTGTTTAAATTTTGTATCACATTATTTTTTTTGTTGGCCCTGTTCACAGTATATATAAACCCCTGTCCACACCAACCACACCGGTATCAATGCACAAACCTGTCACCCTCAATCAGACTGAACACACCCCGCTCATAACTGTCACAATCACTTCAACAGAGTCAACAACAGAAATACATCCATCAGGTATTTAAATTATGATCTAAGTCATTATTTTTGTAGCTGGTAATGTAAAGGTAGCACTATGTTTTCAAAGACTTGCCCTGTCACGATGGGATACTTGTCATTTGAGGCAAATATCAAAGGTACAATGAAATTTAATGAATTTTTAAATGTGTATCTAATTTTTAAACTAATTTTGATTTTATCATTTGTTTCTATTTTAAACAGTATATGTCAAAGGTAAATTTCAAGCTAAGTTTTACATTTGTGCAAGTTTGTTCGAATGCAAATTATTTTCCAAATTTGAAGTTTTACATAAACCATATATTTCAGATGACAATGGTTTAGAAAATAGTTGTCCCCCTTTAATCCAGTTGTGTAGCGAGAAACAAAAACTGCCTGCTATTGAAGGGGAGATAACTCACACTGACAGTGAACCTGTTCTATCTGGGGTCCCTTCCCAGAGCTCTGTAAGAGTGACCACAGCAGGAACTAGAAAACAGGACCCTGGGCTGGTTCTTACTTACCTAAAGAAAAACAAATATGATGACGCAGGTAGGGATATAATATTGAGCACATTCTCTGAGGGACAATACAAAGTTAGTTTGTTTTGTGTCCTGTATTGTTTTTGTTTGCTGTCAGTGACATTGATGGTGGCTTTGAAGACCTTAATCGAATACACAAGAGAATATAATATATTGCTGGTAACCTACACCCATTAGGTTATGAAGACAACCATTATTTGTAATTATGGACTAAAGAACATGGATATGAGCTCATCATTCGTTCACTTGAGATACTAACAAGTATGAGGTCAATGCAACTAAGAGCAACTTTTGGCTGATCATAAGAGTAGAGTAAAGTTGAACTCACTCACTACTGGTTGGGGACTGGTGCAAGAGACAATCATATGAGTGAATTAACCATGAGCATGCCGTAGACCCCATTCAAACAAATCATTTTTTGACCAGAGCAAAACTGCATTTGACCGATAGTGGCACATTTGACCATTTGGAATATGAGCAATCAATACTAAATTTATTATGGGCGATTGTGTTTTGAAGAATTAGCATAAATCAAATGTGATTGCTGTCAAAATGATTTAATATCCTCTAACAATTATTGTTGTAGACCATGATTGTAATAGGACTGGTAAGATCAGTGTTAAAGAAATATTTGAAAATGCTGGTAGATCTGTGTTGTAAACGTTGTGCTTAATGGTGCCACCTTTTTCCTAATGTTTGTGTAATCTGAGCGTATTCTACCTAGAACTGTCTTTTGTTTATTGTCCAATTATTACTGTTGTTAGTATGCTTTGCATAAGTATTATTAAATGATGTTACTTCTAAAAGAACTGGCTCAAGTTTCACATTGGACCTCCGGTATACGAGGGAGTCATCTCTGAGGGAATCATCAAGTGGTAACTTCACCAGTGGAGGTTTAAACTTATTAAAGCATGTGTGAAAAGCGGACAGTTAGTTCCACTATTAGTGAAACACTGAGAACAACATTAAACTCCAGCTAAACATATAAACTACAACGTACAAGAGCAGACAAGCCTATGAGAATGTGTTTCTCATACATTATATGATACAAAATCCTTAATAGGCTTAGTTAAGAAGGAATGGAGTTGAATATTTGACCGTTGTATTGAATGTTAATGTAAATTGAAAAATGCAGAAAGTCTATAATAATAAGTTATTGTTAATACAACTCAATAACAGTTTTCATTTTCCAATTATCACCATGGACAGAAAAGGTAATAATAAATATTTATTTTCGTACGGGTGGTTTAACTTGAAAGGTGCTAGCTGAGCCATGGTACATTCCCTCAGAGCTGAGGTGAGACAGATTTATTGTACCATTCTTTCCACTAAATGTGAATAACCTCCTCTTATTCCATCTGTGCTTGTATTGCGTTCTGTGATTGTATTCTGTCTTGTTGTTGTTTCTAGAAATAGCTGTAAATACAGTATAAAACCCCATTCAATCAAAAAAATAAACAATACGTTCTGTGTTAAGAAATGATATTGTATCAACATGATAATGTTATCAGTCTCAGGTTAAATTTATCTTTCTCCCTGGGATTTTAATGTGAATGAAATTCACCCTGACTTTGTTTATACCAGTTCCTGATAATGATGATGCGTTATTTCAACTGGAGAGAATGAGAGAGAATTTAGGCTGGAAGACAGAGATTCCTCGATCGGGCCCTGAGTGTCGACATGCAATGGCCATTTTAACGAATGAGGCTCCTACCATGAACTCTGAGGCTTCAGACACTTTTATAGAGACCCCAACAAGTCCAGAATGTATTCAAGATAAAAGGGAGGTAATCAACACTCAAACATTTGTTTAATTTTGTGGATGAAGAGAACCGGTATATATATAATTTTTTAAAAGTGCACACAGAGCTTTGCTTGCAAGTATGACCATTGTCTTATTTTACTTCTCTAAAAATGTTAAATTGATAATTTTGGAAGATGTGAAAATCTGTAATACACCAATAATATCTCTGTATAAGCAGTGAATTGGGTGTTTTTTTGTGGATTTGTAGTTTTCTTATCTCTTAAATATAACTGGCATATTTATCAATGCTGTTTGTCTTTTAGATAACTGAAGATAATGGAGAGTTCATGTATGCCCTTCCTCGTAATCGACACAATGCACGGGCTCGTTATAATCCGTACGATTTACAGATTGTGTCTTCCAATGAAGCTCGTTCTTGCCCTATATACTGGACTGTCAGTGCTTCCTCTATCACAATGGTAAATTATTACATACATCTTGAAGCCAGGAAGTCTGTCTGTTGAAGCACGGACAATAGAAAGCCATGTCAAAATTTAAATCTGTTCAATTGTCTGTATTTTCATATGTTTTCATGTGAGCTAACTTTGTACAACCAAACAAACACTTTTGATCATTCACACTTAATTAATTTGAGTTAAACAGTAAGTAAGTAAACAACCAAGTGCTTTCTGTAACTGTTGTATACAACATTCAATTGGAAAACAAATTGTAACAGCAGTTCTTTGTATTTCTTATTCACCTCATTTCTGTTAAGCAATACATGTAGATAAATCATGGTTGATTGTTGACAGTGTGTGGAAAGTGGGCGTGGCCAAGAATCTAATACGACCCCAGCTCTGTGGTGGTTATGGGAGAGACGCCATTTCTACAGTGTTTACCAGAAACCTGTCTTTGTCAAATTCAGGTAATCATATATAACACTCCCAAACTCGGTAATAATAAATTATATACATATTTCATTTTTCATTTTCATTTGAACTTAGTGTCATAAGAATAGTCTTTTTTTTATTTATTCCTAAATAATAGAAGTAAATGTCCTTCTTATGTAGCCGTTACTAAATTTACTTTGATGAAATGCTTTATTTCAATGTTACGCCCCAGATTGTGGAAAACCTTCAAGCTGTGGAAGAAAAATGTACAACAACAGAAAAATCACAGCAGCAAGTAAGTGTTGAGTTAAACTGTTTATATCTAAAACACATTCTTAAATATCTCATTTAGTACTGGAGTTAGCAGTTATGACGTTATGAAAACACAGTGAAATGACGTTGGTTTACTGCAAGGTAGGGAACCTGCCTGTATAAAAAGTATAGTTTGAAAATTCTTTCTGTTTGTGATAATAATATTCCAAGTTTTAAAAAATAAAACTCATATGATTTTATGAATTTTTATTCCATAACGTGTAGTATTGTATATTATGCACATGATAAAAATTGTGAAGTAACTCTAGCTTTTACCATAAATGTTATTTCATTTTTGCAAGGGACATCACTCTATTGTCATAACATCTACGCTGTTGCATAACTTGACAGTCTCGTAAGATTGATTGTTTTCAGACCCATACTGCTAAACCCTGAACATAGTTAATAATGTTAAGCTGTAGTTATCTACATTATATGAAGGTTAGCATTTAAATATCACATATGTATATTTTGATAAAAAGTTTCTTAATTTCATAAAAATTGTTTTCTTTCTGAATAATGTAAGTTGTTGTCTAACAATGATTAATTTTTACTTCATCTTTATGTCCTTTAGGTCTGTTTTATGTAAGCAGTTATTTCTAGCGAATGAGGTATTACAGGGCTGTCTTTTACATGTGCGTTCTCTGTGTGAGTCCGCCTCCTCCAGTACTGACGGATTAGGGACAGGTGGTAATAGCATATCCTTGGTGAACCTCGACAAGTCTTGTACACACACTCTCCATGGGTTTTTGGAGGCTCAGAGGATACAGGGAGAAAAAGCTTTAGAAATGATCAACGCTCTCAGGAATAAAGTTGTGACTATTGTATGGGAATCTTGTGCTGTACGTATTACTTTACTTTGAAAATCTGTTATCATTATTTCTCTTTCTCAGACTATCTGGATTATTTGTTATTTCCACAGGGCCTCTTTTGGAAAACTGTGTAATACTGATTTTAATAAAAGAATTTTGATTTTGACTGGATCATGTTTTGCCTGTCTAACTGTCTGTCCATCCAACAGCCTAATTCTGAAATTCAAACACCATTAGTTTGCATTTTAAAATCAGTATGATAGTTACATACACATTATAAATACTTTTGACGTTAAAGAATTGTTATGACATTTTATCTGTGCTTAACACTAGACAATTCATGTGAAATAAGGTTTTGTACCCTAAGCTGATGTAATGTTTCACAGGCAGTTCGAGGAGGCTTCATGTTGCCCTGATGCTCTCAGATCTAAGGGGCAACTTGAAGCGGACCTGTTGGAGGGTTTTTTTGTAATGTCTCTTTTGATTGTTATGTCTCTTTTGATTGTAATGTCTCTTTTGATTGTTATGTCTCTTTTGATTGTTATGTCTCTTTTGATTGTTAGGTCTCTTTTGATTGTTAGGTCTCTTTTGATTGTTATGTCTCTTTTGATTGTAATGTCTCTTTTGATTTTAATGTCTCTTTTGATTGTTATGTCTCTTTTGATTGTTATGTCTCTTTTGATTGTAATGTCTCTTTTGATTGTAATGTCTTATCAATCCTTACTCATTGAGCTGGCACACCATTGTGTAAGTGAAATAACCTTAAGTACAGTTTGGAACTGAAATCAAACAATGAAACAAACTAGATAATTAATATTCCTATATTTATTGTCCCCACTTTTCACTCAAAACTGCCTAAAAGTCTGATATAAAATATATGCTGGCATTTCCGCAATGTATGTTTCTAGGTGAGTTAGAATACACCTTGTTTTGATGTGTTTGTGACATGACAATGTAAAACATATGCTATGGACCCATGTAGCACAGAAATAAAATCGTTTTTTAGTTAGATATCATTTTGTCTATATCTCTAATGTTGTAGACTGTGGCGGAGATGGAGGGAATCAACTGTGGTATTCGACCCGAAGGTTCAAAAAGAGTTAAGGTAGTTGAACCTCCTCCTGAACCCATCCCACAAGGCAGAAAACATCGCCTGAAAATGAAATACGGAGATATCTGTACCCCGGAACCTACCAGAAAGAAATCTGTTCAACGTAAGATCTTTGCTATATAATTTTTTAAAATGAATATTACAGATTCATTTAACAATATCACTAGCTCTGACAAACTCTGTGTGATTCTGTTTTGATACAACTCATCTCTGCAATTTCATGCTAGGTAAAAAAGAATTGATGCCAAACTATTCAAAATATATACCAAAGTTTTATCTTATTTCATTAAACTGTGATAAACTGTGATTGAACTGAACTTGAAAATTTCTCCTTCAACAAATCCTGATCCAGCGCATGCATTGGTAATAAATAAAATAGATTGATTATTATAATATACTTGTCTGACTGCCTGAAAACTGTGTATACATAACTGTGAACTTATAGGAGATCGTCCTCTGTATGCTGAAGTGGCTGAGTGGAGGAAGATACTCAAACGACTGGCTCATTTCCTCAAAGCTGTGGATTATCTACTGTTGGAGTTTCTCAGACGACTGGTGGTCACAGCCATGGGACAATTACTCCAATTCTTCTCTGTCTCATTTAATGTGGACACTGAGCAATATTCCCCGGTAACTTACCATGTGTGGAGATCTCCTATCACTCTGAGTGTTTGAATCTGATGTATCAAAGTCAACTTCAAATATGGACTTAATCCATCCTACCTGTATTGTATTACTGTCTCATTAATCTTGTTAATCCACTTGTAAGCTAAACATCATTAAAATACTCAGCACTTTCTTAAATGAATAATGGAAAAGACAATACTTTATCTTGGTAAGAATCCTACTACGGAGTCATGGCCAGTTATTGTACCTCTTATGTCGAATACAAATAAACATTAGATTTGTAAATTTGTATTTGTTTTCTTTCAGGATTCTGACAGTGAAACTGATGTATCGAGTCAATATTCCCCTCGGTATAGGTCAGTTCTGTTTCAAGACATCCCACCTTTGATCTTTATCAATTAGCGAAGTCCTGTACAAATGACTTCTTTATGTGTCATTAATAAACAATATCTAAGAGTCATTGAGTCAAATTCAGTCATTTACTTTTGTCTAATTTTTATGTTCATACTTTTAAATAAACTTTGCCTGGTGGCTAGGAGGGAGCTTTCTGTTGCCCTCTCAGGTCTGTTCATCATGTCATGTCTTGTCATTATGTCTCTCTAGTGATGTCGAGGGTGGCTTCCATCACTCATTGGGTTGGCATGCCTTGATATGAGTGAATTAACCCAAAGTACTGTTTTAAAATCCAATCAAAAAAGCCTTGAAAACTTGAAAAAATCTTCAAATCTTTAGTTAAGACTGTTGCAATTCTGTTATCAACTGATGGTGTTTAAGTCTGGTAATGCATCATATTGTGACAAGTGGAGAGCAGAAGGTGTTTCTTTTAAAAACAACCTTCATAGTTTGTTATACTGTTGTTCCATAATCATGTAACAACAACTGAGTTGGATTCCTGAGTTGTTTTACTGACTATTTTGCATTTTTGGGACAAGCTTACCTCCAGGCAGCTCTTCTTTTGTGATGGTCATTCGGAATAGTAAGAATAAGTTGTGTTTATGTTTCAGCCATAGTCATCTAAAACTGAAACCAAGCCACTATTCGGGATCCACTCTAAAATTCTCCACAACCAATGTTTCTGTCAACCCCAGCTCTAAATCTCTGCAGAATGAGTATGTCATCCCTAAATATGATTTTGATCAAGTTGAGTCTGACACAGCCCCTCCAAATGTAGATCAGGTTTGTCTCCCTTTATTTACATTATTTCTTCATGTGTTCTACCATAGTCTGTGTCTGCTAATAGAGGGGTTTTTTTCTCAAATGTATGTATTTTGTCCATAAAAATAGAGGAGAAAGAACTATTGAAAAACTTAACTGAAGGTTTATTTGTAGATTATGCATGATTTTAATTCATTTCTTTTTTTTCCATAACAAGTATCCCTTAGCCACAGTGATTTATCATGACAGCTCTAAATGACCAGCAAAAAAAGCATTGTAATGGAAAATTACAGACGAACAATTTACTACCACTGTTACTAGACTGTAGATTGTATTAGCAGTGGTAAATTCTCTGATTAATCAGGTATTGGAGGAAATCCGCCAGAGGGATATTGTCGAAGAAGTCATCTTACCAGTGTTTTATATGGAGCTGATATTAAACGCTAAACAAGAGACGACATCACCAGGGTTACGTCACAAACACCGCCAGTCCATCCACCTGACCAGCAAGGTGGTGTGTGAAAGCTCATTACTAGAGGCCCTAGCTGAAGAATACCATACTCCAAAGAAAACTGTGTCCTTTCCAGAGGAACCCATTCTTTCAGGTAACGGTTGGGTTGATTATCTTTGGGTCAATTTGAGATGGTTTGTTTGGATCTTTACTGATACAAAGTTATTATGTAATTTTAAGATGTTTATTTGAAACTTCATGTCAATTACTTAAGATGTTATGTTTATTTTAAAGTTTAACTGCCCAAAGTATTTTCTTCACCTAGTTAAAATTACACCTGATGATGGTTTGATCAATAAATCGAAATGTGGAGTCAAAATAAATTCATTATGGTTCTTCGGACTATACTTTACTATGTTAAACTCCTCAGTGGTAGTTTCTCCCCTTGGATTTACATGACCTGTGTACTAAATTAACATTTTGCGTGGAATTAATGGCTATAATAATAATGTTTTATATATTATACTACATGTAGATGTATATCTCAAATTGACTATGTTACGTCTACGGGATATGGATTGAATCAATTAACTGAGGTTATGGATTGAATCAGTTAACTGAGGTTATGGATTGAATCAATTAACTGAGATTATGGATTGAATCAATTAACTGAGGTTATGGATTGAATAAAGTAACTGAGGTTATGGATTGAATAAAGTAACTGAGGTTATGGATTGAATAAAGTAACTGAAGTTATGGATTGAATAAAGTAACCGAGGTTTCGGATTGAATAAAGTAACCGAGGTTTCGGATTGAATAAAGTAACCGAGGTTTCGGATTGAATACAGTAACTGAGGTTATGGATTGAATAAAGTAACTGAGGTTATGGATTGAATAAAGTAACCGAGGTTTCGGATTGAATAAAGTAACTGAGGTTTCGGATTGAATAAAGTAACCGAGGTTTCGGATTGAATAAAGTAACCGAGGTTTCGGATTGAATAAGGTTGAATATAGTTAAATGGGTTATGGAGCCATGTGTGGTATTAATAGTACTGTTTTGTTTACAGAAAGTGAATACACTGACTCAGGTAATGAGGGCTCTGATTTAGAGGATGAACAAACACATGATGAAAATAACTCCAATGATAGATTTGCTTACCCACAACCACATAGAAAGTAAGTCAGAGACATTAAGCGTTTGGGTAAAATCTATCAATTCATTGTTAAACCTTAGGTAAAGTTTGAGTGGCTTCATAATATGATGGGTCATAGGTAAGGGCCCCACTTTCAGCTAAATATGATATTTAGAACAGAGCAGTTGAACCAAACCTATTACGTTTTCTTGAAATACCAAAATATGACGTTTTTTCACTGATTGATAGACTTAAGCGATACATGTATATCAAGATCAAATGGTAAACAATTTTATCAACTACAGAATTATATCCGTGCTTTATAAAACAAATGGTATCAACAGAAATCCATAGCAAAGATTTATACCTTTTAATCTGTACAGTATATGAGTGAGTCACAAGATGTGGCTCCGGCAATCGCGGGGGTGGTTTTTACGAGGTTTCCGCCCGGTTTTCCACCATAATACGGCAAGGAGCAGTGTGAAGTGGACAATCCGTCGTCATATAAGTGAAATACCCTTGAGTACGACGTTAAACCCCAATCAAACAAACAAACAAATTTAATCTGTACATGGTATGTTGTTGTTGTTGTTTAATAGGGACAAGCCAGCAGCCACTAAGGCCTCTGTGACGTTATCACCATCACCTGAGGATTTCCAAACTGGTGTCAGCTCATTGATCGCTGGCTTTGCCGAAACAATTAGTAAGTTTGAAGATTATCATATAGTGCATGGCGGGTGGTTGGAGGGAGCTTCATGTTGCCCTCGTGCTCTCAGAGCTAAAGGGGAACAGGAAGCCGGTCTGTTCGTGGTGTCTGTATTGCATACTGTATTTGTCCCGTCTTGTCTTTGTTTGTTGCCAGTGGTGTCGAGGGTGGTTTCCTCCGCCTTTTGGGCTGGCACGTCGTCATATAAGTGAAATACCCTTGAGTATGACGTTAAACCCCAATCAAACAAACAAACATATAGTGCATGTGACTACATAGGTCGATGGGGGTTGTCTTAATAAAGCTACCATAGTTTTTATTGATAAATCAGGGGTTATCGGACCAGAGGTTACATAATGTTTATGGGTTCAGAGGGGCTAGCTGACCAGAACTTACATACCATTTATGGATTCAGAGGGGTTAGCTGACAAGGGGTTACATACTGTTTATGGGTTCAGAGGGGTTATCTAACTGGAGGTTACATACTGTTTATGGATTCAGAGGGGTTAGCTGACCAGGTGTTACATACTGTTTGTGGGTTCAGAGGGGTTATCTGACCAAGGGTTAAATACTGTTTATGGATTCGGAGGGGTTATGTGACTAGAGGTTACATACTGTTAATGGATTTGGAGGGGTTATGTGACTAGAGGTTACATACTGTTTATGGATTTGGAGGGGTTATGTGAATAGAGGTTACATACTGTTTGTGTGTTCAGAGGGGTTATCTGACCAGGGGTTACATACTGTTAATAGGTTCAGAGGGGTTAGCTGACTAGTGGTTACATACTGTTTATGGGTTCAGAGGGGTTATCTGACCAGGGCTTACATACTGTTAATGGGTTCAGAGGGGTTAGCTGACTAGAGGTTACATACTGTTTATGGGTTCAGAGGGGTTAGCTGACTAGAGGTTACATACTGTTTATGGGTTCAGAGGGGTTATCTGACCAGGGATTACATACTGTCTATGGGTTCAGAGGGGGTAGCTGACTAGAGGTTACATACTGTTTATAGATTCGGAGGGGTTATCTAACTAGAGGTTACATACTGTTTATGGGTTCAGAGGGGTTATCTGACCAGGGGTTACATACTGTCTATGGATTCAGAGGGATTAACTAACTAGAGCTTACATACTGTTTATGGATTCGGAGGGGTTATGTGACTATAGGTTACATACTGTTTATGGATTCAGAGGGGTTATCTGACCAGGGGTTACATACTGTCTATGGGTTCAGAGGGGCTAGCTGACTAGAGGTTACATACTGTTTATGGGTTCAGAGGGGTTATCTGACCAAGGGTTACATACTGTTTATGGGTTCAGAGGGGTTATCTAACTAGAGGTTACATACTGTTTATGGATTCGGAGGGATTATGTGACTAGAGGTTACATGCTGTTTATGGGTTCAGAGGGGTTATCTGACCAGGGGTTACATACTGTTAATAGGTTCAGAGGGGTTAGCTGACTAGAGGTTACATACTGTTTATGGATTCAGAGGAGTTATCTGACCAGAGGTTACATACTGTTTATGGATTCAGAGGGGTTATCTGACCAGGGGTTACATGCTGTTTATGGGTTCAGAGGGGTTATCTGACCAGGGGTTACATACTGCTAATGGGTTCAGAGGGGTTATCTGACCAGGGGTTACATACTGTTTATGGGTTCAGAGGGGTTAGCTGACTAGATCAAAGTATACAAACTGCTAGTACAAGCATATTTAGATTTTTGAAATACACAGGTTTTAGTTTTATGCTTTTGTCTTTCTTTTTTGTGTGTGTGATAATTAAGCAAACAGGTAATGAGTTTAATAACTACCTTGTATTTGCAGGCCAGGTGGCATCCCTTCTTAAGGAACCCAAACTAGCAGTATTTTACTCTCCACCCAAACATGACCTCCACCTGAACTATGATGAGGAAGAGTTGGCAGAGAAGCAGGAGACTGAACGTCCCTGGCCTGACACCGTGTTAATGTTCAGTGAGGACCAGCTGTACCAGTCTCTCTGCTCAGATATCAACCACTATATTAATGTACAGATGGAGGAGATTCAGGAATACAGCACAGTAAGTCCTCCCAATACATGCTGATTTCTTCCAAAAATGTCAATTGAATAATTCAACCTTGCTGATTAATTTTGATCATGAAATGTTGAACTTTTTGCTCATTTTTTTTTTTTAAATATAATTTCATTTTCCATGTGTTTAGTCTGTATGACTTCAATAGTATCTCCCTTTAAATATGATATACTCTATAGAAAAAAAGTGAAGCAAAATGGTAATCAACAAGTAAAAAATGTTTTTCAATGATTTTAATGTTTTGAAATTATCTTGATATATCTTTGTACCTAATACAAATAACAATAATAAACAATATTCAATGGTCTGCTGCCGTACTTTATCGTAAAGGTGTACTTGTCAACTGTCCAGAATTACAGGATGTATGCCAATTAATTATATTAATGTATTTAGAATATTTCTTACATTGTATCATAATACTGCATTTATAATCTTTTCTGAATAATGAGATGTTGTTTCAGTTTATCATAATACTGTATTGATAAATTCAGCTCCACACTATCATAAAACCATATATTTATGAATTTGTCAGAATTACGAGACGTTCTGTAACATGGTAGATCAATCTAAACATGTGGATGTGGCGACCTCAATGAGTAAGAGGTCCTGGACTACAGATGAATTCAGTCAGATGCTCAGAACATACACTGATATAGTAAGTGCTCATGTGACTGTCCCCTCACATAACTCTTATTATCATTGATAGTTTGGGTTGAATAAATATTTTGGATTGGCAGCAAATATTTAAAAATGGACTTTTTCTTATATTCAAATGTCATATCTGTGTGTGTCCTTTGTTAAATTTAAGTATCTGTTTGATATTGCTGAGGATATTTTGTACAAGATAAACTACTCATTACAGACTAATTTAATTGAACTGTGTTCTAACTGTACTCATTTTGTCTAAATTTAACAGTGCTCTGGAGGAAAATGACTTTTCCGACAGAGCAAAAGAAAAACACTACCCTAAATCACCTCCAATTTAGTCCATAATATTGCTATTTTAAAAGTTATTTTAAAGACTTAGAAATGGTTCCTGGAAGACAGATTAAACATTTTTCAGTTAGTAAACATCAGGATTTCTCAGAAAACACAAATTTGTTTCCCAGGAACCATACCTTAGTCCTTAAAATAACTTTTAATGTAGCCATATTATGAACGAGATTGGAAGTGATTTACAGTATTTAATTTTGACTTATTTGTACAGGTGAGTTCTATGAACAAGATGGTAGTAGAGAGAAGGCTAGCCATGATACAGCTGAAGGGAGATAATTTCTGTAGCAGTTGCCTCCCCTTTCCATCTCGTGTTCTGTTAGAAATAACAGAAGCTCTACCCATTGTTGCCAACAAGAAAAACGAAGATTTGCTGACTATTATTAAAGTAGGGATTTTATGAGTTATAAAGCATTCTATTGTTTGGTAACATTGCAATGTTTACATTTCAACAAATTAAAGTTTGGTGTTTTTGAAGGTCACTGTGGACAGTTTAAAGATTTTGAGTCGACTCTTTATTCAACTCATTGTGTTATACTCTGAGAATTTCATTCTTATAAATGTCTTTATTTAAACTGTAATCATCTTATCTAATCTCTTAATTTTTCAAACCTTATGAAGTAAAGGAAAAGTTTGGTTTGTTTATTATTCATTTTCTTGTGTTATTTCGTAACTAGGGTGCCTCCCGGAAATTAGATCATTTCCCAGTATCCGTTGAGGAGTTTGTGGAACATCTTTCCTTTCTAGGCAAGATGAGCTCAGAGTTACCTGCCTTGGATAAGGAGTTTCTTGTTGTGACCAAATTATTCACTATCGCTGACCAGTATTCTGTATACATTGAACCGGAAGATTTGGCCTTGTACCAAACCCTGGCTCCAAGCTTTCAGCATCTCAAGGTAGAATTACAAATTATGCTGCAAATTTACACTCCCTGTTTAAGTTGTCTGGAATACGCGTTTTTGAAGATATCTTTCTAGTTCCATTCCTGCAAACTTAATGGGAGTTTATTCCAGCAACATGCTGAATCACAAATTGTATGGGTTCTACCCTGTAACAATTTTTTCCACTGATGCGAAGTCTTGTTAGTCCAGCATCAAATAAACAAATTTTTCTGCAAACAATTAATTTTGAACATTGTTAAACAGTTTTGTAAATCTCATTCCATGTTGATCATGTTTCATTTAAGGTTTGTTGTTGACTTGAGTTTGTCAAAGAAACCGTTATCTATTTTGTAGTCCACCGTTTTGTTCTGTGAAGCCAAGAAAGACGAGAATATTCGCAAATTCAGCTCTGATTTAGATCGATTGATTTCGAGCATCCGCTACCAATTGATGGAACTGAAGAATCGTGTCCGAGACCCTAACCTTCTAAACGGGGACACAATGGCGTTGATGGCTCTCGATGCAATAGTTCACCTGCAGGAAGATGTTCAATCACTGTCTGTGAGGGCTAGAAGTTACGCCAGTTACCAGGAGCGCTTTGGGAGCTCTTTGTCACAGACCCGGAAATTCACAGAGTAAGTAAAACATATGTAAAACAACTTGGTCTCCTGGTAAGCATGAAAGTTTTCAGAGTGCACTATCAAGTGTAGTTCAGTGTGTAGTTCAGTTAGGTGTTACAGTAATTAAAGGAGCACTTTGGGACTTCACTGAACAGGAAACTCATAGAGTAATTAAAGAATGCTTGTTATAGTCAGGTGGTGTTGTGAGTAGGAATGCTTTTAGGAGTTCACAAACTTCCAAAGATTTCACACTGACTATAACACCTGGCTGAAAAACCTTAATGTAATAATTTTATTTGATCAACAAGAAGCTTATAAAAACATTTTTATCACTATTTCTCACCAAAATTGTTTGTTTGGTTGCATGTTTTCCCAGCAGTACTCTCTTTTACAGACAAGCAGAAACATAAATTGTTAAATAACATCAAGTCCAAACGGTAAGGCCCCCCTCTTACCAATGAGGAAGTGTGATTTTAAGTGTGTTTTGTATATTTCTAGAGACTTTATGATGATGGAAAGTCGTGATGATAAGGCCATCACCCAGGCTATTCAGTCAGAGTTGTCCGAGATAGAAAGAGACTTAACTCTGCGTCGTTTACTCTGGGAGTCTCGAGAGGAATGGACTAAACTGGTGGCTCAGTGGACAGCAACACCGTTTGATTCTTTACGAGTGGAGAATCTGCAGAAAACAGTCAACAGATTTACACAGACGGTCTTTATGCTACAGAAAGGTGGGTGTGTTTGTCCTCTAAATTAATCACTATATTGACAATTCTGATAAACTTGCAATGTGATTTTTTCAGGTCTGAGGTCTCATTAAACTCTCGAATTGTCTACCCTTCTGGCTTAAGGCGATATGTTCTGAGTTGTTGTAGTGTTGGGTGTTGCTGGTGATCTGGTGCTCACAGAGCAAAAGGGCAACGCAAAGCCTGTCATTGTATTGCGTCCTCTTTTGTGGTTGTCTTGTGTGAGCTTCTTTGTTGTCAGTGGTTCTTTCTTCCACTCATTGGGCTGGCATGCCGCTATATCAGTGAAATAACCTTAAGCACAACATTTAACCTCAAACAAACAAACCTAATTCAATGTGCACAACTAAACATTATATTCTGCTAAAAAATACTGATTTGTTTCTTACAATATTGTTGTTGTCTATAATAACTATACCAAGTCATTAAATCTGCTGAGTCTTATTCTGTGTCCCCAGAATGCTTTAAATTGATCTCTTTTTTTTTCCTTTTTTTTTGTTGTTGGTTCAGGTCTACCAGTGAACGTCTTGTTACCTGCCCTGAAGGAAAAGGTTATGGATTTCAAACAGGGCATGCCTGTGGTAACGAGCCTGAGGAACCCTTCTCTACGAACACGTCATTGGGCAGTCATTGAGGCTACCATTGGCAAGGCTTTCAGTAAAGATAAAAGATTCACTCTGGGAAACTTATTGGAAATGAATGTAAGAAACAAATTTATCATGAGTACAGTGGTGTATTTATTTTGTTCTCTTAGCGTGTGGATTTACCCTTTAAAGGTAGTGTGTTCAGAGGGCAGTCAAGCTTTTGTCACTAAGCACTTGAGGAACATTGTTTTTTACACGATCAAAAACAGCTGTCATTGAATGGTTGAACTATTGTGGCTATTCACTGTTTGAGTTTAACACAGTCACATAAGTGAAATATCCGTGAGCATGGCATTAAACACCCAGGATACAAGTTATAGTGCTGAAGTACAAATAGAACAATAGTATGTATCTTCATGTGAGTGAAGAGCCTTGGGCTGTGGTTCAATGGTTTGCATGTCAGACCACTGATCCTCCTTCATTGTGCTGCTCACAGACTCCAGTCCACCAGTTAACTTCAGGTATATGAACGAGTCACACATGGTGACTGACAATCACTGGGGTGGTTTTGCTGAGGTTTCCTCTTGCTATAATTAAGTAATGCAGAGCTAGAAGTGAACAATCCTTTATCATATAAGTGAAGTACCGTTGTGTAAATTAAACACTTATCAAAAAAACAAAGAACTCCAGTGAGGGAATGTATGTAATATTTAATAATAATAATAATAATAACTTTATTTCAGACATGGAGTCCATATACATATTATGGTATTCAAATATTTGAGACTGTCAGCTCTTATAGATAAAACCAGGAGGCTATTAATGATTTAGATTCCTGTCATTTATGTCTTTAAGTCTTATATGAGTTTGGATTAAATATTTGATTTTCTTTATCTCAGATTTTTAAACATAAAGAGAAGATTCAGGATATATCTCTCACAGCCAGCAATGAGGCTACTCTGGAGGCTATGTTACAGAAGGTATGGGGTATCTATCTCATAGAAGTTAGAGAATAGACTCTGATGTCGATGCACACCAAACAAGGGACTGACATGAGAAAACCCGACATTTGTTTTAACATTAAATGTTAATAATAGTGATGAAAATGACTCCTTTTGATAAATGTTTGAATCATTTGTTCTCTTTGACATGTTCTACAATTTTTCTATGATTTTTTTTTTACTCTATATTAATAAACTGAGTTGAATCATTCAAATAATGGCTTATAGCGGTGTCCAGATTTGATTGTTTTTGTTTCACAAGAGTTAAAGTAAATATATGATTTTGTTTGTCAAGGTAATTGACTTGTGGCAGTGTACAGATTTCCGTTTGTTGGCACATGCTGGTCGAGACACCTATATTCTGGCCGGGGCAGATGACATCCTTGCTCAGCTCGATGAGAGTCAAGTGACAGTCGGGACGATTAGAGCATCCAGATATGTTACCCCGATCAAAGTAAGTTTATGTGTTCATTTTTCTGCGCAAACAAAATAAAAAAAGTTAATAATGAATTCTTGTCATGTGGGACTGATGATCTAGATAATTCACATTGAGGTATTTAATTGGTTTCAGATTATATAGTGTTGATATATGTTTCTGGAAACAGTATTGCTATTGTTAAATCCGTTTTAAAATATTGATAATTAGATACTTGCCTAAATAGCAGCTATTCACCTGTAAATGTTTTATTTTAATGCATATTGCGTAGATACGCTTATGGCTGAAATATCTCAAATAAATTTCATTTTGCATCCCTTAGTGGCATGTAAAAGGTATACAGTCAGTAGGCAAAATATTATTTAATTGTGAAACGACTTCTAAATTACTATTTTTTATGATTATAGCTTCAATTTCATTTCATTGACCTTTTCTGACCAATGATTGAAATTCTCAAATGAGTCCTCACGTGGGAGTTAATGCTGCTGTTTCGTTCTCTGTTTGATGCTGAAATATAATTTATTTAATCTATTTTAGGCTCAGGTAGAAGAATGGGAGAGGAAGTTACAGGTGTTTTCACGGACTCTGGACGAGTGGTTGAGTTGTCAAAGAAACTGGCTTTATCTAGAACAGATATTCTCCACACCAGATATTCAGAGGTCAGCGAGTACAGTTGTACATAAAACTTTACTGTTAAATCTGATTTCTACTACATACATGTATACTTAATACCTAGCACTTTATTGATTACATTTAAACTATACAAAAAATCATTTCCAATTGAGATTTCCAAATTACACTCATATGTCAAAGGTTCTTGCTTTAAAAAAATGTTATAATTGTATTCATAAAGTAACATTTCTCCATGATGGCATAATAAAGCCGCAATATTCAGTCAAAGTGAGTCTCTCTTTCTTCGGAGCTGTACTCAGGGATTGAAATAACTGGTCGCCTGGTCGCCAAATGCGAGTGACTTTTCACTTTGGCGATCAAACATTTTGCTGTGAATCGCCAAATGGCTACTGCAAAATATAACACTTTATTGTCTCCAAATACCTCAGGCCCTAATCGCGAATTGCAGCGATCTGTAAAA
>JAQQZZ010076339.1:0-20387 GCA_030265115.1 Mopalia vespertina
TGTGTGTCGATCCGTTAAGGTTGTTATGTATGTGTGTCGATCCGTTAAGGTTGTTATGTATGTGTGTCGATCCGTTATGGTTGTTCTGCACTGCATATATAAATTTATGTTTTTATTATATGTACAGTAAGTGTAAGCCTACAGTTCCCAAAGGTAATCATAATTAGGAAGGTTTATATAATTCAGAAGATTTTTTGGAAATTCGGATTTCTGTTACCGAGAACAGGACCCAAACCCCGAACACTGAATGGAGTGCATTAGCCTACATGTGGAACTAAATCAAACACAAGTATGTAAGTGTTATAAAATGTATTGATGAAATGGCTAGTAATACAGATGAGCACTAACTTGACTAAACAAATTATCGTCCTGGCTGTAGCTAATTGGAAGTAACACTTGGCATAGGCTTAGACGCGTCTGTTTTAAGTGGGAGTTTATAAGGAACACCTGTTAAGTTTTTGGTCAGTTGTGGTCATTGTGGTAGTTAATAAAGCTTATATGTTAAATTATAACAAACAGGTATTTTTCTAGTAATTGTTATCAGGCTAGTTACATTTTTCCCACTAGGTGCGCTAGTGTCAACAATCGAAGATATGGCGTAACCGTATGGAGATTGCACACTGACTTCTTCAATACGACTATGTCATCAAGTTTCTGGCCAATCAAATTCGTTATACTAATATTTTTAAACTTGTTTTAAATGGTTTTTTATTTATTTATTAATAATAAAAACAAAACAATATTGCTATTGTCGAAACACATTTTTAAAACATGTTTTGTCAGATGAAAATGAGATTCTATTGATACTTGTGGACATTTAATATATAATTTTGTAACACGTTTAACTGTTTATTTCAGTGAGATTTTCCAATTCCTATGTCGACCCGCATATGCTTGTCAATTATAATTATCACACAGTCATCTTCAGTAAAATACACATAGCTTATTACTCTAATAATTATATTCTGCCTTTCACACTTGGACATATGGATACATCGAAATACGCTAAGTTCGTCCATTGGGCGCATAACTTCGTAGAGATTACAAAATATAGAGCACTGATATTCGTCAATTATAGTATAGCTCGCCTATACTCGTTCTCTTATCTCAACGGGAAATTTATCTTTTTTCTTGTATTACTATTACCTCCAAAGTCACACAATTAGTGAACACTCTTACAAAATAATGGTTCTTTGAGGGTTCTTTAAAAAAGATGAAACTATCTGTATGCAATAACTACGACACAAACGGTTCTTTGATATAATAAGAAAGGGTGAAATACTTGGAACAGTTGTTGTTAGGGTTCCATACAGAACCATAAAGGCTTCCATTAGAGCCATATTTTTCTAAGAATGCAGAGTGATTTCAAATTTGCAAGAGAAAAAAGTAGTAGTGATTCAATCTAAACACTTTTTTGTGGAGATAAACAATAACATTGGAAACTTTTAATCCACACTCTCTTACCAAGTCTAATCAACTTTTCTTCTTTTCTCGTAAGTAAAAAAGTAGTATTTCGCCAATGCAGTGTTACGGCTAGCTAGTTCTACACAGCAAGAATCTCTACTTGATGGCATAAATCGATACGAAGAGTCAAAATGCCCCCAAAGGTAAAATAGTTTGGTTCTATTTTGTTTGTTTGATTGGGGATTCACCTCTTACTCAATGCTATTTCCCTTATATGACGACGGATTGTCCATTACCCACTGATCCTTGCTTCAATATGGTGGAAAACCGGGGAGGAGGGGGGAGGAGTGGGGGGAGGGAGCGGGGGCATCTTTTACACAATATTTTGTACAATAAACAAAAACAAGTTAGTGAATTTAAAAAAAAAAACAATTTAAAATGTAAACTTGAGCAAAGTGCTTGAGAAACTAAGAGAAACTAAGAGAAACTAAGAGAAAGTAAGAGAAACTAAGAGGAACTAAGAGAAACTAAGATAAACTAAGAGAAACTAACAGAAAGTGAGAACATTAATATTACAAGTATAGCAAGCAAACATAATGATTAGTAAGATGTTCAAATGCAAACATACACTATTCATATAAAACGGCAATATTGATATTGGTAGAGCGAATTTCAGTGCTCTATATTTTGTAATCTCCACAGAAGAATAAGTAATTTTGTTAAATATTTTTTATTCTTAATTATATCTGAAATTTGGTATCGATAAAAAAAAACAGATTCACAATATTTTTATCTAAGGAGCCACTCTGCTGAACACATTTACAATTGAGCTCTTCCCAATTGTGGTAATATTCGCTGTACGTTAGGTCATTTCCCTCTTATATCGGTGTTGTTACGCCTCGTATTTTAAAGAATTTAACCCATAATTTGCCGTTGTATCTTTTGAGAGCTACGCCTGGTGTTCGTGCCTGAGTAAATACACGTAGTTGGATTTCTTAAAATTACCAATATAATCTCAGGCGTCAAGTCTGTGAGAAATATTACACTGAGTCGAGAGAGATGTATAGCATTGACAAAAAATACTGCTAATTTCTTTAAAGTAAATGGTAAAGATGTTATTGAAACTTTTCTCAAAAGACCACGGCATATAGTTGTTATAAAATCACGATATGTAATCGTTGTTCGTGTTGGCGATTAACGATCGACAGGCTAATAAGTGTCGGCCTTATTTACTATCTGTATTGCTTCCTTTAAGTTTCGCTAATGGTCACACAAATCTACCATACTTTCGCTTTATGGTTTTCTTCATATTCACTTGTCAGCAGCCACTCCCCGTCCACCCACAGTATTTAGTCTTAACGGCGTACCGTGTTTAACCGACTACGTGTGCTGTTGTGTTGAGTTAAGCAATCTAAGCCAGATTTCGCTAATTGCTTGACGTGGGGCCACTCTCCCGTCAATTGGCGTCTCCAGTCCTGTTGATTTATGCACGGCCAAGTCCTTAATCTAGCCTGGCGCAGCAATAGTAGCAACTTGACTCAAGTGGATTTTATTTGTGCAAACAGGCAGAGTAGGGTCTGGCAATTAGGTTGATTAGTGGATAGTTGTAGTAGTCTGGCTCGGCAGACAAGTTTGACGTTTAACTCGTTACTCAATGGAACTGGAGTGGAAGAAAGAGAGGATAATCGCATATACCTACTTCTAGGATCTGTTTTATGAGCGTCCTACATTTTAGCTAAAGCCACTCATTAAGACCACGATGCTGCTCAAACTAATCGAACAGGCGTTTTCGTTTGTTGGGAACAAATAAGACATTTACAGCGTGTTGACCGCGTCATTTTACTTAGAGGCAATCACAAAACAGCAGCGTCTAATTCGGAGTTCACTTATTAACTGAATCGAAGACGCTCAATAGAAATGTCCTCACTTGGCCTGTGTAATTAATACACCCCTATATGACAACAGAAATGTCCTCACTTGGCCTGTGTAATTAATACACGCCTATATGACAATAGAAATGTCCTCATTTGGCCTGTTCAATTACTACACTGCAACATGATAATTAATAACATCATACAAGAGTATTGTGAAGGGACAATATCAGGATCGTCACGTACAACAAGAATAGTCGCAGCAGTCTGAATGAGCACAAGGTCAATCATGGTATACAAGTAACGGCAATGCAATATTTGGCTCAATTCATTTTTATTCCACACGTCATTTTGTAACCATCAAGTACCACCTAGCTTTTCCACGAAGACTGCAACTTTTAGCTAAACCCGCGCCATACCGCTCTCTATAGGAAGTAACGTGGCTGACCTCCATTCTTAGCCACAGTTACCGAAAACTACTTAAAACTGTGTAAATGTGTAATGTGGGTACACTATGCCTCTAATGAAACCCTTTAAGGTTCTTCAGTCATGGTTCTGGTGGAACCATTTTAGTTTATGGTTCTGTATGGAACCCTCACAGCAACTGTTCCTATTATTTCTCAATTTTACATGAACATTTACAGACTGTGCTTTAATGTAAAATGACATAAATGTGTGTTTGGTTTGATTACGTCATTTGCTTGTGTCAAAAGATTATGTGAAGTTATTCAGTCATATGTTTATATTATTAGACTGTGTCAATTGACTATATGCAATATGTTTGTGTCATACGATAATAAGACCAGGGCCTGCGTGGCACAGTAATCAAGTCTTTCGCACATGTGTCTCAAATGGATAAAACATTTGTATTAAAATTGAGTATAGATAAAAAAGAACTGGTTTTCATTTGATTTTGAAAATCTTTATTTTAGATTTGAAAAGTTTCTTAAAGCTGAGTTATCGGCATTCACAGTTTCACTACTCTACGAAATTCACCACCGCCGTGTCACTTGCCAGTTTGACTGCCAACACCGTCTTCAAACGAATTATAGACAAACATCTACATACTCTTTCGAAAATGTGAATGAATTATTTTTCCGTTGTGGCATCACGTAAAGTCCAATTCATTAATACGTAGACCTATACGTCAACCCTGGATTCACAATTATAAACTGCTATCAATATACACATTTGCGCCTCCTAGTATTAGAGAGGTTGGAACTAGTTGATATTTCCGCTCAGTGAAACTGAGATCACTCTATGTTATAAACTTATGATATTGTCCGTTTTTTAAATACTGCTGATGTTATTCGTTGGCCACACTCTGTCGATGCAGCTATGAGTTATTCAATAACTTTATCTTCCTTTAAGTTCCAATCCTTCCATATTGCATATGCGTTGGGATGTTATTACTGACGGCACAGGGTCCTGGATTTTCCGTTTTGTTACGAAGATTCTCTCTAACAGTTTGTTTGTTTGTTTGTTTGGATGTTTGTATGTATGTTTGTTTGTTTGTATGTTTGTTTGTATGTTTGTTTGTTTATTTGTTTAATCAGGATTTACCGCCGTACTGCATGTTATTTTACTCAAATGAAGGCTTGCAAGTCCAATGGTGAAGGAAAACACCCATGGTAAACAAAAAAGACAAGACAGGACAAATACAAGCAATCATAGGACGTAATACAAAGACATCACCAACAGATCGATTTCATGTTGCCCCTTAAATCTGACAGCACCAGGGCAACAGGAAGCTCCCTCCCAACCCTCCACCCCTCTAGCAACAATGCTGGCCAATATTTGTCATTTAATTCAGTAAGTACGTAGGCACGTTAGTAAGTAAATAAATAAATAAGAAAGCAAATAAATAAATAAATATGATAATTTGGTTAGAATCCAACTTAAAACTATGTCATTTGGCTGGGCAACCTGTTGTGTACAATTCAAGCTGTACAAAATCAATTCAGCAAGTCATTGATAAAGTAAAATTTCTATTGGAATACTATTGTTTCAGCCACTCCAGATTTCGTAATTTACAATTCATATATAGATGCACTAGGTTTGTTTCAACGGAAATGGAAATTTAAAAAAAAAAGATTTATAAAAAATGTTAAGCTGTTTGATTTAACGCTTTGGCCTTTTATAATTTTTGTTTGGCTTTCTTTCTGTGTTTTTTTGTTGTTGCCGTTGGTAGTGACTTTGTTCGTTTCTTTTTTCTGTAGTGTGGGGCCGTGGAAGAGGGGAGGGGGACGTTTGGGAGGACAATATAGTTAGGGTTACCTTGTTATGCTCGCTTTATTTGTATTGCCGTTTTTTCTGTATTGATTTAATCATTTTCTATTCTTGGCTGTTTTTAATCGCTTTTCTTCACTCATCGATCACGAAAAACATAAATCCAAAATGTCAAATATGAGCTGTTTGTCTTTACCCACCATGAAATAACCAACTTCAACATGGGTGGATCGATAGCTTGAAAAATGTGTGTGTATAAACAGTCACAAATTTCTTCTGTAATCTGGTGAAAACATCGGGTGTCATGAGCTCATGTTATATCACATATCGATTGGCAGACATTTACCTATATTAGAAAGCGCCCTCATGTCTTTTATTAACGTCTGTGTTGAATAGCCAACCCTCAACTTCTTATTTATATATTTTGTAATTTGAACGCCATTGCTACAATGTATGTTGGTTTCTCTAATCAAGCCTATATCTGGACATTGCAGCTACATCCGGCCTTGGAGAGAGTCAATGATAAATCTGTATTGTGTCCACCTGGACTTAATAACTAGATGCGGGGATCCTTTATAGATGAGTATCTCCTAGTGAAGGGAATAAATAGATTTGTGGCGAGTGGTCTAAGAGAATTGCCGCGGTGACGTGATAGTTTTAGTCAGACACGACTCCCTCAATGATCCTACACGGCAAGTAGAATAATGGCAGTTAAGAGAAGGGTAGGGGCCAGTCGGGTTAGGCCAGGTTTGGGAATTATTCCATCAACCACAAAGCTACTCGCAGGATTATTCCTGTCATGAGGGGAGAATCCTCTGGAAATTGGCCCGGCTTCATTCGCTCAACACGTCCTCACATAATACATCTGAGAGCATCAAGTTGGATCTGGTATTGATTGGGGACGGGAATAAAGTACGGGCACTGGCTAATTCCACACCTATCAGGATGAATTAGACACCAGTGTTAGTGACGCTCGTCTACAACAGGCTAACGATTCTCATAGTAGACCAAATTTAACATATATTCCATCATAACTATGTTCTTTACGGGATTATTTTTTTGTCAACACTGAAATTATTTTAGTCCGTCTCAAAAAGTGTCACGACTCTGAGCGGAAATTTAATCGTGGATATCGTGTATGAGCGACAATTTATAAGTGGCCAACTTAATAATGATTGCGGGTATATACAGCTAATGAATAGATAATAATCGCTATGAAATTGTTGTGATAAAATCTTGCAAAACTCCCTGAACTTGTGGGTATCACCTCTAAAATGGATTTTACTCTCCTGAACATGTCCGTTATTCCCATGCGCTTGTAACTCAACTCCCACGACTTTTGCCTTGGTCGTTTGAAATCTCTGAATTTCTTTGTGCGTTCCCCTGAAATTGTTTCATTTTTTACCGAAAAATGGCATTGGTTCTACCTTACTGGTTACTGTTCATCGGGATTGTTTCCTGTTCTTGCGTATTTGCTTCATGCTCTATTCTGTTCCAATCTGATATCACGTCTGTTATATTTAAAAAAATATAAAAAGAGAAAAGCTGATATTAAGAACATAAATCAATGTATTTTGGCCCAAACAAACGTCGGCCCTACATATACGTAACATTAATATTGTGTCCGTACTTGATTTACTTTCCGATATATATTTTACAGTCAGTGCTACACGCTGTTGCTCAAATTTAAATGTGTTAATTAACAATTTAGAGTATTTTTGTATCTGCATAACCTTACAACTGTGTGGAAAATAAATTTTGTACATATAGGGAGAAGGGCTCCTGAGTTGAAAGAACTTGTCCCCAGTCCCTATTGATCATTTTGGTCAATAAAAATAAGTTTAAAATAAATATGTCACGAATACATATTTCATTACAAGCCATAACATTTTGATACTTTAAATAACGGAAATAAATATGTGGAAAAAACACAACTAACTGCATCTACAGGCAGGAAAATAAGATAATTTTGTTACACTGTTTATTTATAACTTCTTTTAGCGGCATTTCGAAGCTGGGATGATAACATAATAAGTAAGACTTTATGGATTTTCAACGGTGCTTGAAAACGGTGCTAGCATCTGCACTGAAACGTTGCGTATGAATAAACCCAGAAGTAGAAAATCCATAAAGTCTTACTTATAATTGTATATAGTTCAAACTCATTTCGTCAGTAGTCTTTGTGAATAGTGAATTTGGGGAATTTTCTAAATTTGTTCGTTTTCCCCTGAACAAAATTTCTCTATTGCCCCGGGATTGGTATTCGGTCCCATGAACTTGTTCTTTATCATCTGAACGTTTTTTGTGGTGCCCTGTGTTTCTGTTGAGGTTGTTTGTCCTGCTGACAGACTGACAGAATTGTTTTGTTTTTTGTTGTCCCACTGGAACACCACCTGACACTTAATGAGGCCATTTCTCAACCCGAATGAATTCGTTTTCTTGCCACTGTAACACCACTGGACGTTCAGAAAGCTAATCTTGTATCATCTCATCCTGAAGCATGCGTCTCTTGCTCATTTCGTTTATTTTTTCTTTTACATTTTCTCACATACACATGTAGAGATTCTCTGTGTTTTTGTCTATCTAATTATCTAATTTATAACACTCTGTAACATTATTAATCGAATTTCAGACCGGCCTACTTTTAATAGTTTTTAAAAACACTGTTATATTCCAAAGGAAGATGGGCAGACGGCTACATCATTTATATAGAGATCGTTCGCATGTTTTCTTGTCCTGAGTGGATTAGAAAAGACTGATGCTGCCTAATCATATCTTTAACATTTTCCATAGTGTTGATCAGCCTGGCGCCGGTCCTTGTAGAAAAAATACTTTATCAACTTGGACCAATCCGATAAAGCTTTCATTAGTAAGCGATAAGCTGAGCGACAGAGAAAAAAATAGCCACGTTTAACTATGCTTGGACGTAGATGGATGGCGTTGCTGTGATAAACCATAAGAGTTTTGCTCACCAAAAAAGACTGGCGTGTCCAATTATTTTACCGTGCTAGGATGGAAGATGAAGTGTTTTAGCGATTGATCGAGCATATCGCTAATGGATCGAAGGTTTCCCACGGCTGTCTCTCTAGAGGTGACTACTGATGGGCTTTGACTTTTCTCAGATCTCCTTTTATCACAAAAAAGGTTTTAACTAGAGCTTTACTTCAAATTTGTCAAAGAGTGCTAGCCGAACTCTATCATTATCTGCTGTACCCACCGTCTACTTCCTATTGCTAGCCTTTCTGACTGAAACCACCCACACGAGTCATCTATATTGGCGTTCTAGTCGACTCGGAATCATCCAAGCCTCATTTCTACAGCAAGACATTCGCAAGACATTGGCAATTAATAATTAAGCATTTTAATAAATGAGTAAATTTCTGGCCATTTCTGATTCAAGTGAGACGATAAGCATAGACATCAAACACGTCCATTCTTTGAAGATTCACAAGCTTCCGATTGCCAAGTTTTGATACAGTACGAAATTGGTGGATTTCCTCCGCAATAGTCGAGTCGTAGAGCACAGACGATTTAGCAGCTTTGTCGTTAGTTTTGGGGGACACTGACTTTCTTAGTTTCAATATATTCTAGTTTCGGAAATTTGTCTGACTCTGGGAGTCGTGAGTTCCGTTCCCTTACAGTTCTCAGTCTCCACAATTTCTAAACTCGAATCTGTTCAAACTATATTTTTCTTAAAATATCGAAAATACTGTTAACATTCGCTTTCTGGTCCAAAAAAAATACTCACAAACGATCTAGTCTTGATGTTGACTTAAATTTTTATTGATACCAATTTTAATTATCAAGGCTAAGTATACTTAATATTGACGCGTTATGTATATGATGTAAGGTCTTTGCCAAAAATGGAGAGAAACAATGGCATTCATCTTATATAATACGACTTATTTGACATTCCAATTACAACTAGTGAATCGTTGAGCTTATAATTTAGTTTCCCCTTCACGCATATTCTAGTCGTTGGTCAGTCGTATGTAATTCATGGGATGATGCCAACTCGGTGTCTTATATTTGTCGTTTATTGGTGTGTACTTTCCGAAAGTTTTGCGTTCCTCTTGTTCCCTTGGCGATTCATAATCAACGCATCAATTGAAACTTGGCTCATACGCCAACTGTAGGTTAACTCAGTCATATGCGACAAGCTGATACTCGTGTAAATATACACCAATGTTATTGCACGATACATTTTCATACTCGTGTAAATATACACCAATGTTATAGCACGATACATTTTCATACTCGTGCAAATATACACCAATGTTATTGCACGATACATTTACATACTCGTGTAAATATACACCAATGTTATAGCACGATACATTTTCATACTCGTGTAAATATACACCAATGTTATAGCACGATACATTTTCATCAAACTGTTTGACAATTAATAATTCAAAAGTGTATAAGAATGTATGCGTATACATATCTACTGCAATTTTGCCATAAAATACACCCTCTAATGTTGTGTTAAGGCACGTTAAATGGGAATATTATTATCTGTCCGTGTAGGCCCCCTATAGGTCTTGCAAGTCACGTCACGTGATCTTTGATAGTTCTCCTAATTCACTCCACTACTGGATACCTATACATTCTTTCTATTCTCTGCATAAGTGAAATGTTCAAAAGATGCCAATTCTTCCTTCCAGTACTACAGCTGTACCCAGCAGAAACACAAAATATTGCTCAGAACGATCTGCATTCAAACATTCTGACAGACGTTAAGCGAGGTACCGGTACCCGGAAGTCAAGTAGAAGAGAACGAACGATGTTCACATTCCCTATTCCCAATTTACATATTTCTAGCACTTCAAATTTTGATAGATTGACCATATTATGAGAAATCTGAACTGTTGTGATTCCTTGAGGATATTTTCAATTCGTCACATTTTAAAGATCACGGTGTGGACAACAAAAATAACAAAGAGAAGATAACTTTGACGGGCAAAAGAATAATTCCCAATGTCCCACGCTCTAGAGCGCAATATTACTATTATAGCACTGCATCGACAAAAATTATACAACGTTATATTTTGTTTAATGTCACGTGACGGGTTTTCGACCAATCAGAACAAAACAATTTGACAAAAGGTATAGCTAGCAATTAAGGACATATGATTAAAAAGTGTAACTGCATGGTGCATTGCGGTGTTATAATGTTTTTGGATATAAGATTAATTAAAGTAACAGATGCATTATGGTCATAGAAAAGTAAACAGCTATCAGGTCAAATACAGTAACTGGTGCATTGTGGGTTTTATAAACTTTTAGGGACAACAAGGTTAATTACGGTCACTGATGCTTTAGGGCCTTATAAATGATTTGGATAATAAGATTAATTATGGGTAAATGGTGCCTTATGGTCTTAGAAAGTATAGCGATATCAGATTAATTTTGGTAACCGCTGCATTGTGGTATATATATTTTTTTATTGATGAGAAAGAATTATAACATGTATAAAAATAAACGCGGCACTATGGTTTAATAAACGTTTAGCGACATCAGATTAATTTTGGTAACTGCTACAGTGTGGTCTATATCCTATATTGTTTTATTGTAGAGAACGATGTAATATTGATAGGGTAACTGTCGCAGTATGGTTTAATAAACGTTTAAGGATATAAGAATATTTATGGAAAATGCTGCATTATGGTCTATATTATATTTTATTTTGTAAAGAAAGATATATAAGAATTATTAGGATAACTGCTGCATTATGGTTTAATTAATGTTTAAGGATATCAGATTAAGTTTGGTGCCTGCTGTATTATGGTCTACATTATATTTTGTTATTGTAGATAAAGAAATAACATATCGATAGGATAACTGCGGTAGTATGATTTAATGAACGTATAAGGATATCAGAATAATTATGATAAATGCTGCATTATGGTCTATATTATACTTTTTTATTGTACAGAAAGAAATGTAACGCTGATAGGGTAACTGTGACAGTATGGTTTAACTAACGTTTAAGGATAACAGATTACGTTTGGTACCTGCTACATTATGTTCTATTTATTATAATTTTGGGGGGCGTTCTAGTTAGTTAATGTAACGGCATTGTAGTATTATATACGTTAAGATACATCCGTGCATTTACTGCTACTACTGCTATATGATATGTAAGCGCTTCACGCTTTCTGGGGCTTGTTTCACAAAGCGATCTTAGTTTATGTTGAACGTAACTGTCATGGCAACACTATTTCTTCAACACTGGTCGTCGTGGTATTTACGTTTAACGTAAGCCAAGATCGCTTTGTGTGAACGGGCCTCGGATTCTTTATGTTTACTGCAGTAAGTTCTGATAAATGTCCAATATTTTCACCTGAATTACGGTAAGTGTTGTAATGTCGTTTAAAAAACGATTTAAGCCGTGGGTGTTCGTGGTGGGTTAAAACCATATCGATTGCTTTATATGGAGGGGATCGCTTATAACATTAGGACTTCTCTATAACCGAAAACCAGCAAGCCTTTCTACAAAACCAAATCGGGTTTTCTCAATAAAGGTTTATCCCGGTGAAGACAGGTCTGTCAGGGGTAATTGAGTTATCTCCCATAACACGGGACAGAAGCGTTTATTTAAGCGATACTAAAGCAGATTTTTAGATACATGTATTAAAGGGAGAGAAAGTTGAGTTGGGCCCTTTTAGAAAAAATGTGTATTGAACCCGTATGTTTATGGTAGCGATGGACGAAGACGTTTTTATGGCAGTGTAAGCCGTTGGGTTCCCGCACACGCTTAAATCGCCATATATTGTTTGTCAGTAAATGTCAATCAGATGGACTTATATGACAGAGAAATGTGAAAGAGTTGATAGGGACAATTTTGCTCTGGATATTATATAAAGTAATAAAAACCCAAAGCACTACATTTATTACTGGCTTCAAACGATCCATATAGTAAATGAATGATCGTTTTCGCTTTGACAACCAAAGAGAGTAGTACTTCTACTTTCTAGATTCCCAATCATAGCAATTGATGACGGCCTAACAGTCTATTTTCTATTTCAGCTTTGCTTATTAACGTTTTGACAAGTTTCTGTCGATCAACCAGTCTGTAAGTGGACTAACCGTTATCTGGTAAACATGCATCAAAAATGAAAGCCTACTTGGACTGACCAATACTCAGAAAGCATGGCCGATAAAGACGTGTTTGTTCACGGTTTCATTTCCTTTCGTTTCACGATAACACGAGAAAACAATGATTTCTTGACTGACTGTTTGCCTAAGCCAACAATGTCTGGCGACGGCTTCCACTGACTGGGTTAGAGTCTGTCAGCGTTGATCAACACTTGTAATGTGACAAGACTCCGCACCCTCAATTTCCGCTCCAACACAGACTGTCCATGGAAAGTCATCGAGTCGGGATAGTTTCCTCTAACTGTACATTACCATCCAGCGAACAGATCTGCATTTGGTCATTCGCTAGGGTATAACTTCATCCCATTGAACACCATTCAAAATAAAGGCGTTTTATCAAAAATGTTATCAGCAAAATAGGGCCTACTTTATCTTCAGGAAAACCATAGCCCAACATCCACGAGGGATAGAAGACCTGAGACAAATAGTGGTTTACCGCGGTTAAATTAATTTCCCTAACAAAACATCCAGTTGAATCCTATATAGGATCCTATATGATCTTTTTATGGAATCCTATAGGATTTTCAAAATCCAGTAGGATTTTATAATTATCCTATAGGATACTATAGGATATCCAAAATCCTATTATATCCTACAGGATTTCTCTGTAAAGATTTGTTTGATTAACATAAGTTTCCAAAGTGTTTTGTGGAATGTGAGGTATCTATTGACTTTGGCTGTTTGGAGATTGGGAGTTCTCTACCGACTCTGGGTGTTTATCTCTACTAACTTTGGGGAGTGCCAGTTCTCTAACTCTGCGTGTTTGGAGAATGTGAGACTTGGTGAGTCAATATACAGTGTGCCATTTTTAAATGCCTCGATGATATAGGGTATAGTCCTCTTGGTCATACATCAGGACTATGTTGTGTAGTGATATTCGGTAAATTACAAAAAAATGTGCGTTAGAGGGAAGGGAAAATTACAATTATGTTGTGTAGTGATATTCGGTAAATTACAAAAAAATGTGCGTTAGAGGGAAGGGAAAATTACAATTGTATAAATACACCGTGACTTTGTGGTGTTACCGTACAGCTGCAGATCAATGCTTTCATTTTTAAATTTGTTAACAAATTTAATTATCCCTTAATGTTTCCATTTATTCTGACCCACATTATACATTTGCACAATTTTAAGCAGCTGGAGTTGTCTGTTTCACTGGCCTTGAGTAGAACTCCGCCACGTGATTTCCTAGGAAGAACGTGATTGCGCGGGTTTATCCAAAAGTTGCAGTCAGCGTTGAAAAGCTGGACAAAACTTGATTGTTACAAAATGACCGAGTGTCTCTAAGACGTATATAGACGAAGTTCCTAACTTTGTGAGCTTCAATCGTGTGTCTCTTAGAAGTATCTAAGACAACAAGTTGATGAAATGTGTCTTTCTTTAAGGCTTACTTAGCTGGATGAGTTGACCATGTATTGCTGCGAAAAGTCTCTAACGCGGCGAGTCCAGATAGATTGTATCTTGAAGACGTAACTATCGTGACGAGTTAAAGTGTGTCTGTAAGCCGCATATAACAACACATTTTATTGTCTTCTTACTTTTTACGCTGTATTCTTCCCTACCTTCATTTACATTTGTCGTGAGTACTTAAAGGAAAATCCATTTCGCCACAGTTCGAAATGGCTCTATATCGGGGTATTAGTACAACTAAGTTCCTTTAAGGGTATATAGTGAGCCTAGATCGATACGCTATACATCCAACTATAGCGTGTCTTCTGCTACTATAGTATATAGCTAGTTGGCTTCCCGGACGCTGCTCATACAATTTTAGTTTTATTTACTGGCTGAATCACAACAATACCACACGTAAATTAGTTTCATCCTTGCTATTACAATGATTCTAGTACAAGAGTAATTATTATAGTAGCTTATTGTGGCAAATCCAAACAGAGAAGCGATGTGATGCTGTTGACTATCATAATTTAACAGCCATGTTAACCACTCAAATCAATCCTTGACCTTCTAGAATTTCTTTCGGGTAATTTTGTTTTTAATTTTTGTTTTTTGTATAAATTATGAAATCACAACTTGTTTTTCTCTTGCCACTGTGCTTTCTGAACTCGTCAGTGCATTCATAATAGGTACACAACACCTAGAGGGTTTTTCTTGAATGGAGAGCGATCCAATAGGATCAAAATTTCGTATGACACGTTCTAGACAGTTATTTCATAAACTGATTTGATAAGTTTAGTCCACGAGACCATGGCTCTCTGGCTAAGGGCTGTTTGTTTAACGAGTAGCAATGTTGTCTTGACTTAGCACTGGGGTGAAGTTAACTTTCCAACATTATGGAAATGCTTGACATCTTCGTTGTGCTAGTGTTAATTATTGTTGAAATACACCGCCGTCGTATTAGTGAAATACCCTTAAGCACGGTGTAAAAAACCAATCATTCAATTAATCAATAAATAAATCCAAGAGACCATGTTTTGTTTGGCACGGGGGTAAGAAGACCTCTCCGATGTGTCTGTTTTGCATCCATTGTAGCCCAGCTGGCATAGGCCTATTTTTGATTAAAAATCATAATCATCGACACGATGAGGCCGAACTTTAACTAGCTTTAAACCAATGTAAAATGTGTTTTTGTTTTCCGTTTTGTATTTTTGTTTTAAGCTACCAGTCCTCTTGACTTCTTTTGATTAAAATTTCACATGACCAATTTGATTTATGAGAGTAATGGAGATTCTGACAAGGCTAAGACATAGACTATTGTCGTTATTTAGGGGTAACATTTTCCTATTTTGAACAGATTCTTGGTCAGTAAATTTTGAAGGTTGAAACCCGTCCGAGAATCGTACACACGACCATGAGCTACCGACCTACTACGAAAATAGAAGGTTAGTCAGCTGGAGTCTAGGTAGCGGACATTCACCATCCCTCTGATAAGAGAGTGACAAAGTTCCCAAAGACATAGGGGTTCCAGAATTTTGGAAGCTTTAGATTGATTGATTGATTGATTGATTGAATGATTGGTGTTTTACGCCATGCTTATATGACGGCGGTGTATTCCAACAATAATTGACTCTGGCACAACCAAAATATAAAGCGTTTCCATAATGTCGGAAAATTAATTTTCCTCCAGTGCTAAGTAAAAACAGCATTGTTACTCTACAAACAAACTACCCTTAGCACGAGGGCTGGGAGCTGTACACATTACTGATAAAATAAGCACACGGGGAGGTGTTGTACGGTTTATACTGTTTGGATATTGCGCTCTAGTATATGGGAGATCACTGTGAGAATATAAGCTAGCGGACTACCGTTCCGTGTATATTGAACATTTACACGCCTCTCGACTGGAAATCATCCGCAGTGCTGTTTCGGCTTTGATTAGTTCGATCTCGCCTAAAGCCAGACATGGCTCGGGCAAATTTTCTTGCCCTCATTGAAATTCTATTATGCATTGCCACCTTAATTGGATTTTCCTGTGAGCCTTTAGGCTGTGAGTTACTGCGAAGATTGATTGAAAAATCTCCTCAATTTATGGGATAATAGTGCTGCTGACAAATCTAAAAAAGGCTGACATTTTGCTATGAAAATATGCGCAGACATTCTTGGAAGTCTTTTAAGTGCTTAAGCAAAGTTCCAAAGATAAACGATATAGTGATTCAAGAAGAAATTTGCCTGGGGAACTAAATATGCCAGGTGTTTTAGTATTGGCGATATTGTTTAAGGGCGAACTACACCTTGTAGTTGACATAATAACAATAAACCATGACAGTAATACGAGTTTCTTCTTGTTAAGGACGAGTCACTCCAAGGCAGTGAAACATCGTTTATCTGATCAGTTGATATAAGTGAAGCCGGTGCCAGATCATGCCTCAGAATGCAAGACCATCCCTGCACGTCAGTCATCGGTGACAAAGCAAACAAATCTTTACGAATAGCCTCGAAAATGTTCTTACAAATGCGATTCCTTAATTGTCCGCTTGGTCAATTGGCGCCAAAAAAAAAACGCAGCTCGAGTTCCTAATCCACAGGTGATTGCGGTGGACGGACGTTCTCCATTCAATAAGGTGTTCAGCACGCCATTAACGACAGACAAGTCCAAATTTTACAGGCTGTTTAGGTGGACGTTTCATGAAACGGCCAATAAACCCGGTATGAGTCCACTTAGGCCTACATATTTAAGCCTTTAGACATGTTTTACTTCCGACTTTGCAATATAAAAAACAAATGGTTCCCGTCGAAATACTACTTTCGGTCATAATATCTGACAATGACCGATATACCGTATTCTGACCAAAATACAACATTCTGGCGAATTAACATATTCTGGCCAAATGACACATTCTAACAAAATATATTCTGTTAAAAATCCCTATTTTGGCCAAAATTCTCATTGGTCAACATTCTTATTGGTTATCATATTTGATTGATTGATTGTTTTTTTACACCGTGCTTAAGGGTATTTCACTTATATGACGGCGGTGTATTCCAACAATAATTGGCACTATAGCACAACAAAGATGTGAAATGTTTTCATAATGTTAAAAAGTTCATTTTCTTCCAGTGCTAAGAAAAGACAGCATCGCTACTCTTCAAACAACTGCCCTTAGCCAGAGGGCCTAAGTCTTCAGGATAAGACTCCGGAAAACCTATATTTTCTGTATTTTACCAGTGTTACAAAGCCACAATAAATTATTATCTACACCAGTTACCAATGGTGGTGATAATTTGTCAACTATTATGTAGCTGCTAGATTTGTTATCTAAATTTGGTGATAATTTTCCTCCAGTGCTAAGTAAAAACAGCATTCCTACTCTCCAAACAAACTGCCTTCAACCAGAGCGCGTGAACATATTTGAACACATTTAATACGACTTAAGTGCCAGATAGTTAAGAAGATAATGTATTTGTGATGATGACTTATTTTACACACGCGACCGAAACAAAGGCGCGCTTCCTTTAATAGTTTTATACATTTCGTCGCATAATGAATGATATACTTGAAATAAGGACCATTAGAGATACAAAATATGTCACTTTCTCTAGTATAATTGCGAATAAATCATTTACAAGTAGGTATTTTCATAACGTCTGGGAGCTCTATTTATATGTTTGTATACACATACATTGCATCCTTTGTATTGTAAAGATTCACAATTAAATGTGTCGCTGAAACATCGTTTTAAAGCTTAAGTCTACAACTGGACCATTATCTTGTTAGTTCGCATGACTGACACTTGAACACACATCTTCCTTACTCTGGGTATTAACAGAACAAAGAATCGCTTGAACTCTGATAACTAGTTGCTAAAGCTGATCACAGTAAGACCGTAACATGTGATGGTCTGAAGACGGATTTCTCTTTAAACAGACCGAGTAATGTGTATTGATCTAAGATTTGTCATATTTCTCAGGCTAATAATGTCGAGCAGAGAGGTAAATTCTGAATTTATTTACGAACAGAATTATCTTTATTCCGATTTAACAATGTCTGAATAAGGTTATGACATAGAGGTCATAAACCGACCAAATTCACCAATAAGCTGGGCAGTCACGCGTGAATGAAGGAGACCCTGCCATCTCGGGGTCAAACCTCACAGTTCATCATATTTAACTGGAAGCCGGTAGTGTACCAAAGGAAGTTTTGTCCAATTTCCTATCCAGCTTACATCATGTTCATGATTCTAGCCAAGGCTTGTGTACTGTAAATTAGAAAATATGTCGTGAGTTTTTTGACAACTGGAACATATTATGTGCAAAAACCAGATGGCCAAACGTCAAAGACGTTGTGTTTAGAGCATTTCATATTACACTATGTTATATATAATCTGGACATAGCTTCTGTATGAAGATGTGATATAGATACACGACGTTAGTCCTTAATCACATCAGTATTCAAATGATGGTGGGGTTTCTCAACAACATATCCTTCCACTAAACATTCTCTCTGTCTCTAATATCTCAGACGATAAGCTTTCCATTCTAACAAGAAACGGACATTTGGGATTAATTATTTCTCTAATCCATTAACAGCAGAATGAATCGAACGCTGGCTGACTGTTTGAACTATTTCACAGATTGCAATGTGTCTTTGTAACAGAAAAATTGAAATAATCAGTAACCAGATAGGATACTTAAGAAGCTCAAGTCTGATTATAAGGTTACACTAGCAACGATTCTCTAGATGAGTCATTAACGTAATCAGTTAGGGACGTGGCCAATAAGGGGCCCACTGTTGAATGAGTGATTTTATAATTGAGAAAGCCCATCTATGAAGGATCTGACCAATGATGGGTACAAGTGTTTTATTTAGTGGTTTGATACAAGATGCAAAAGATACGAAATATATTCCATCAAACCTTCTTTGTTTAGACAATGGAACCATCTTTTTTATTACCGTAATGAATATGTTTTTATTTTGTGGAAACATTTAACTACACTCTTAGAAATAATGGTTATTTGAGCGTTCTTTATAAAAGAGGATGGTTCTAAATGGAAGCAGGATGGTTCTAAATGGAACCATAAGAACAAAAACGCTTCTTTGATCTAATAAGATAAGAGGAAACAGTTGCTGAGTTGGCTAACAAACGGTTATCTGAAAGAAATAATTGTTGTTTGCTGGAAGCTCTCTTTGCTCTGGCTTTCTTGTAGCTGATTGCAGGGTCGTTGTGTTTGACACTGTCAACTGCTCGAAACATCTCTGTGTTTATCTCCTCAGTTTTGAATAACGTCTGTCTGTCATTGTTTGTTGACAGTGTCTCGCAGAAGCGGTTTCTGCTGCATCACATGAACGAAATACTTTGGGAACGTCAAACATCCAAGTCAGTCAGGCAAAACAAAAAATACCAGCACCGTTCAGAGCAGAAATGGCCTTCTTCTAATACATTGCTCGGATGAACCAATTGTCAGTGTATCTCTCTTCGGAGACAGACCTATTCCACGTGATTCATTTACTAATTGTATCCGTGTTATTAAGCTGCTCTTAAATCTGTCTATCCGGGATGTCGTGCCACAGGGAGCTATCTCAATTACCCTCATGGGATTCGCGTTAATAGCTTACTTGATAATCTACTTTTTACTCTCATCCTATAACTTAGTTTGAAATCTCGCTTCTATAACTCACTTCACATACCTAATAAAGTTTTTAATTCATCTCAACTTCCGTGATAAATTTACTTCTTAAGCAAAGTTAAGAAGTTTGCTCGTAAACTCACGTAATAAGTTCGGTCATATTACTCTATAACTACGTTATAACTCGATATTAACTTTGTTTTATAACTTACATGTATGTTATCAAGATTGACATAACTCGCTTAATTTCTTAGATCTTATAACTCATTTAATAATTTGCTCTTGTAATTTAATTATGTAATTTAATTAACAAGTTTGGCTCTGGCTTCTGTCTAATAACTCACTTATTAATTATTGCGATATGGTTTGTTTTTGTCTTTATTTTTGATCGCCGTTTTTCTTTAGATTCCAGCATCATCGCTTATCCGCACAGACCGAATGTAATCGACCTGAAAATACGCGACTAATTCGGTAATGACTTACGATAGAATTACCAGTGTCTATTCAACATGGTAGATCCGATAACAGTCACTAAAATGTCTGTCTCACATTGTTCGTAGAGTTTAACATGAGACTCAAAGTGGAACAAACAAGTCACATAAACCAAAGAGTAGAGAGGCGAAAAGAAGTCAGGCGGAACCGTCACAGCCAACGCCGCTCTTCAACGGCGACCTTTGAGGAGGCAAGAAAGTGATTGTAATC
>JAQQZZ010076350.1:0-20387 GCA_030265115.1 Mopalia vespertina
TATATTCATGGAAGTTTGTCTAAAGTGACACTTTACATTGTGAAAAGATTAGAAAAGTATGTTGCAAGCTTATATTCATGGAAGTTTGTCTAAAGTGACACTTTACATTGTGAAAAGATTAGAAAAGTATGTTGCAAGCTTATATTCTGGGAAGTTTCTAACATGTTTTGCCAGGTTCCTTTCCCAAATTCTCTACCCCCTTTCGGTTTGATTTTAACACAGATATTATGTACATAGTTTTACATTGACATTATTTTAGACTTCTGTTATTTTGGGCACCCATATATTTCCCGTAACCAAATTGAGCCTAGAAACTCCTCTCATATTGATCTATTGAACTCCAAAGTAATTTACTGCTCTTGGGGCTGAGGTAGAAACATGCAAGATTTGGTGACTGTACAGGATACTGGGTGGTTTATATATGTTTTTTTGATCATTGGCTGTTAATCACCAATCAAATAAATAAAGAGACAATTTGATGTCACAATTGAAATAGCTTTCTGCTCTTTAACATCACATTTTATTCTATTCCGAGCTCATCTGGTATTTATGTAGCAAATCATTTATGAAATTATGGTAATAAAACTTCTCTGCCCCAATATCCTATTTATGTTAATTTGTAAAGATCAATTAACTTATCAGAACAGTATATGTGACTATACTCAGTTACTCATATAAAAATGTTGCATTTCATATTCAATTCGCATATTAAATAAATAGGTGACAGGCGAGAGCTTCCTGTGCCCAGGTGTTCTTTGGCCTAAAGGCTACGAGAAGCTGATTGGTTGCTGCATTTCTTATTGAAATTTGGGTAATGTCTTAAAATACCACGATGCCATTGTTTGTTGCCATTGAAGAATTAATGGGTTATGATGTGTCACAAGGGTGAATCAAGAAACCTAGGCTAATATTGTGCGTAAATCTTTACAGCTACATTAATGATAATCCAGTGGTCAACGAGCATCTCAAAACTGGTTTAATTATTCAACCAGAGACAAATAATTCTATGGTTTACAGAAGTGTTTATATGTCACTGATCGATTTTGTTATGCAATCATTTAATTTATTGACTGCTACATCATAATCACATGTCATCAGAACCAGGAAGTGGTTTTGATATCATATCTTATCAAATACAAATACATAAATTTGACTTCAGTTATACTACATGTTTTTACTTATGGTAATTGTATTATAAAGTGAGAAATAAATACTTGTAATACAATCCTGGGCTTCAAATTACCATATTGTATAATAATTTAATATTTAATTTTACAGCTTAATTTTAATCCAAATATTAACACGGTAAAATTTACTGACTTTCTATCAGATATCTTAAACAATAATGAAGGCTTGGTTTGAACTGCCCTCAAATTCTGTCAGGGATCCGTTTGGAGAGAGCTTCCTGTTGCCCTTGTGCTCTCAGAGCCAACAGGAAGTTTATCTGTTTGTAATGCCTTTGTACCGAGTGTCTGAGTCGTGTGATGTCCTTGCTTTTCATTGCTTGGTGCCAGTGTCAGATGTTTATAACTATTTAGCAAGATCTATCTGAACAAAGCTTTTCTACGGCGTTGAAAAAAAATAGCCAATCAAATAAGGAAACAGAGGTTACCAATACTGTGCCTCTGTAAGACAGCTGAGAGCAGTTTGTTTTTAAGTATATTCATGCTGCCAGCTTTGGGGAATGTTCTATTGCCTTAAAGGGCACTTGTATACAACATACAGTCAGTTATGTTGCAGTTTACTGTGTTACACCATCTTGGGAAAATCTATGAGCACAGCAGCGTTAAACACAATTCAATCTGTTATTTCATGAATATTCTTTGTTTGCTTGAGCAAAAATTCATGTACGACATGTACCAATAAAAATGGATATTTTGTCATTCTAAAATAATTTTAAAAAGTAACTGGAAATATTATCATTCAAATATTCCCCCTGGCAGCTTCCTTCCAGGTCTGAAATAAAGTTTTGGCTGGACTTTGGTTGTTATGAAGTTCACAGTGTGGCCTATATCTAGCCAGGTCTCTATTTACCCAGGAGATTCTCCGTCAAGTCAGACAGGCTTAGAATAGATTCCTGGCCAGTACTTAACCCCATACCTGGTCAGTGCCATTGTGCTGGGGCTGTTTGATGTGAGAGACAAGTCAGGCAACAACACAGCTCAACTCAAGTCGAATGTCAAATCTCTTCTCTTATTGCCCACCTATTTCCCAGATTAATATGTCATTGTAAATGACAAGGCCTCATAGTTTCTCAAGTTCTGTCATGCTTTAAATATTTTCTATTGTGGTGTAAAGACATTAATGCCTGAGAGTGAAGTTTAGCAGGGAAACTCTCCCTATGGGAAAATAAAGGCTATCCAGAATGTATGGATGAATTGAGTTCCAATGTACTGACTATATGTATTCAATACTCAGGGAGTTTATCTACAGCATGACACGATTCATCGGTTTTAATTAATAGCAACCCCTTCCAGTCTGATTAATTTTTTAGAAATGAATTCAATACAAAACAATTTCAATTGTAATTCTATATGAACACTTAGAAGTATCTCCCTTACTCAAATCTCATTGTTGTTTCATAGTGAAAAATATACCTTTTAATTAAAACATTCCTTATGCCACTCCTTAGATTATAATAGAGTAAGAAGGAGTCCCTCCAATAGGAAAAAATAAAAAAATTGTTATGAAATTGAATTGTTTTGTAGAGATTTGTATTTGTGTCTTATTATCAACTTGTTTGACAGGATTCCATTATATTGTGTACTTAAAGCACAAAATATAATATGTATATGTACGTTCAATCTAGTAGATATTGTTTATCTTAGATGGAATCTATTTACAAACTGTGGGATAAATGTATAATGTTCAAGTTTGATGAAATGCTATTCATGTGTATGTAACAACTTCTTTATATATTGCATTTGCACGGGTAGAGGAGGGAGGCTCCTGTTGCCATGGTGATTTCAGAGCTAAAGGCAACATGAAGCCACTCAGTTTACCCATACAACACGATGCACAATAAAAAACAGTGTAAACTGCCAATCAGAGTCTCTTTCTTTCTGATAACAGTTGACTTATCTCTACTATCTTTTACTGTAAATTATTGGACAATACAATGATACCTTGATACAGGGCTGATATTTACTGTAATTGTTTCTTTTGTCACAGGTGAGGCCTTGTTTCAGGTGGCTGATGCTTATAGACATATCCAAAGACAGATTGAAGAAGCTGTGAGTGTTACAACTATAGTACATGTATTTTACAAATACAGTGCAAGATAATTGTACATGTTACCAGTAAGCTTATAGACACCTGTAAAGGGATGACATTTCTGTGGAGAAATAAAAAAATCATCTCTGACCTTTCGGGTCAAATTGGGTTCTTGTCCCTGGCATAGCTCCAATATTCAAATATTTAATGACATGTTTATGAATGGTACACCATGATTTATCTGTTTTAGATATCAGATGGTCAGCAAGCACAAAGCAAATCTTTTTTCTCAATAAGGCAACCTTTGTTTTTTTTATACCTTATTCCCTCCCCTTAGCTGTTGAACTAATTTTGCCCCTCAATGTGGTTCATATTGAAATTACTGCAGTCAAAAAAAAAGGGGAAATAACTTTGACCAGGAGCAATTTTTATGTTCTGTCCCACACAACAGAATGCAATGTTAAATTGCTACCATGCATTTTGTTTCCAGAGCATATGATATCCATAAAACCATGACGGATACAGTTATTAAAATCAGACGTGTCAATGTAGTTTTCGTATTGAGGATATGAACAATGAACATTACTTTTAAGATCTGTTTCAATGATCTTCGCTTGACTGATTTTTTTTTTCAGACAAAGGGTCTAATGACAGACTTTCTCACACCTTTAGAGAACAAGCTAGAAAGTGAATTCAGGATTGAATCTATTGTAAGTACACAATGACATTATACTGTGATATTCCGAGGGTTTAAGCGAGAGTGGGAGGGAGCGTCCTGTTGCCCTGGTGCTCTCAGAGCTAAGGGGAAACACAAAGCCGATCTGTTTGTGGTGTGCTGTCTTTGTGATTTTCCAGTGGTGTATAGGGTAGTTTTTCTTAACCCATTGGTCTGGCTCGCTGTCATGTGAGTGAAATAACCTATATCTTGTATCCTGTTGTCGTTTAACGCAAGTTACATGTGCATCAAGTGTGATTTCCTTTACACTTTGCCATCTCTGAAAAACCGAACTATCATAGTTCTTGTCAAATCTCTGTTTATGAAAAACAATTTGAAAAGATTTAATGGGCCTTATGTAGGATCTGAAGCTAAATTGATTATTTGATTGCCGTGTGGTTGTGAGATATTTAACATTGTCACCAGAACTGCTCATTTGGCTAGCAAATAACAAGTGGGTCACAAAACCCTATCCAATAAAGAAACAACCAACCAAACTTAAATAGAAAAATTTAATTTTAAGGCATTATATATTATAATTGAATGCCACATATATAAAACAACTTAGATGTTTTTACTGAAGGCCGGTTTTGGGACACATTTGACTTCTTTTCTTGTCTAGGCTCACCACAAGCGCTACCTGCATGGCCATAAGACAGTGTTTGCTCCATATGAGAAATCACAGAGAACACTGAATAAAGTGAGGAAGAAGAGTAAGACCAAGTCCATCGTTGATGATACACAGGTAACATACACCTTTATGAATTTAATTTGAAACATTTAAGACTGGTAGCTGAAATAATCTTCCTGGTTTATGATATATATAAAATAAAGCCAATTACTGGGGATTAATCCTCCTTACTTATTATGTACTATTTTTACTCAGAGGATTACAATAATGTTCAGGGTCAGCCCCCATGGTTCATTAGTGAGCGAGTCAGATGACTGATTCTTTTTTTGATGTACCCCTAGCAAGTTAGTCCCTTTGTCAACCTCAGGTATAGGAGGGTTTCACATGAGGTGACACTGGCAATAGAGGGTTTTTATGAGGTTTCCACTCAGCTTTCCATTGTGTTTAAATAAAAAGATTAAAAATGGACAATCAGCGTTTTGAAATACCTTTGTCGAGTACAACGTTAAACCTCGATCAAACAAACAATAATAATGCATAAATGTGGTATGAATGTCTATAAAGTCATATTGGATGAGCATCCCGATCTAGTATAAAATATATCAAATAGTTTCTATAGTCTCCAATACAGCTCCCTCTCGAATCACATGATGTTATATGGCCCAGTATAATAGCTTACCATGCAGTAAAAATGCTGGTTTTCTTTGGATAGCACAAGACCATTCTATAAAGCGTAATTCCATTTTACTAAGGCACCATTTGGGAGACAAAAACCTACAGTCATTATAAAATGTTTTTAACACTGATTACGATATACGTTTTTTCAATTGACATCCATTTTTCCTTACTGAGGAGCGGGTGGTTGGAGGGAGCTTCATGTTGCCCTGGTGCTTTCGGAGCTAATGGGGAACAGGAAGCCGATCTGTTTGTGGTGTTTGTATTCTGTCTTATTATTGTCCTGTATTTGTCCCGTCTTGTCTGTTTGTTGCCAGTGGTCTCGAGGTTGGTTTCCTTCACCTATTGGGCTGGCACGTCGTCATATAAGTAAAATACCCTTGAGTACGACGTAAAACCCCAATCAAACAAACAAACAAATCCTTCCTGAGGATCCCTTTGGATTACGATTAAATATTGAGATGGTGGTCCTGCTATCCTGGGGCACATTTTCACTGATTGTTTGGCATACATTATCATTGCACATTTCAGGGGGATTGCCCTGTAATTAAGTTTGTCAGTACCATTTTGAAGATTTATACATAACTCTCTAGAATTAAATAACTTTTCTGTTGTATGAACAGGTTGCCACAAAAGTGACTATTTCTAAAGATAAGGTGGATCGCTATCGACAACAAGGACTAAAACTGGTATGAGTTTAACTCTGAACTTATTTGTTTTTGTAAAGTAAAACATTATTGAAAACTTGTAATTTTAGACCAATAACTTTAAATCAATAGGCGCATAAGACTAGGCATTTTCGGTAAACACGGAGAAGCCGTTGTCTTCGATTTGTTTACTGAACACGTGACCGATTTAACAAGGAAAAAATTTGTACTTTACGTACTAAATGAAACTTCACGAATGTACCAGTTGAACAAAATTCTAGACAACAGCTTCCCAGTGCTTAACGAAAACGTCCAGTCTAATGCACCTAATAAAAGACGTAGATGTAATGTTGTTTATATCAGTACTCTTTGTATAGGTTCAAGGGTAGTAACTAAGCAATAACAACATTCAATTGTAAAATAAAAGTAAGAATTATAAAACGTATTCAAGTTCTTTATTTCACTGACATATGAAATACATTTAACACCCATTTTTTGTTTATTACACCAAAGTTTCTTTACGGTTTTAAATTTCATTGATTTGTGTAAAGGAATTAAATTTTTCAATGTATTGTTTGCAGGCTTTGTTAGATGAAAGAAAATCATACTGTTATGTACTGGACAAATGTTTATATATGGCCAAAAAATGTTCAGACTACCACAGAACGGTGAGAAATACTACTCTCATTTCTTATTTGTGTCTAAACTATAATATGATACCAATTTTAAGTTACTTTGAGTTTAAGGACGTTTTTAAAATGTAAGGGTCAAATCAATGGTGATGGACTGACTATTAGGGTGTTTATTGCATGTAGCCATTTCTGATTTAATCATTTCCTGTTTCAATATTTTTTAGCAAGGCTGGCTATTCAGGATGGTTGGTATCTCAAGGAAAAAGCTAGTTTTTTTTATTTTTGGACCAAAAATCTATTCATTAATATAAGAGCAGCTTGTTCTTGACTTAAGATTCATTCCTTGAGTAGCCGCCATTTTCTTCTTTGACGGAATGTTATTTGAATAACTGAAGAATTATTTTAAAGTTTGGTAATGGGGAGGTGGTGATTGTTAAGGACTTTTAATTCTAGCAACTTATCAATTTAATTAAATTCAATTCACTTTATTTCACTCTGGTCATTTCATGATATTAGAGGTTAACATTACATAACATACAATTTGTTTTGTTCGTGGGGGAGTGACCGTTAAGTCCTGCATAACAAAATATATAAAATAATCGAGATAAGAACAGATGTTTAATGATGTCATTGTTTAACCATTTTATATTTATGAATGTTTCCAGGGTCATGAGCTACTTGGCAGTCGCATCAGGGAGTGGGAGAGGGTCTCCTTTCAACCAGATGTTCTCCCGGAGTCTTCAGAGAGTTTGTTAGAAATTGCACAAACGGTATGGTAATAATTTAGTGGGAGTTGCATACACAGCCAATCCCAATATTTTTGTTGTTTTGATACTGTAGCACCTATCAAACTTTTAATAAATTAAACTTCTTCAATTGTCCTCGAAATTCGTATTGGTTCTCAAAATATACAACAAAAAAGGCACAAACTGTCTCAACTTAATATTACGAGTTGGTGACCTATTCATGTTCTCTTCTTCATACTTAATGTGGGAGGGAGTTTCCTGTTACCCTGGTGCTCTTAGAGCTAAGGAGCAACATGTAGCTGATCTGTTGTCTTACTATCATACATCCTGTGATTGTCCAGTCGTGTCTGGCCAGTGTCAATGAGGGTAGTTTCCTTCAGTAATTGGGCTGGCCGCCTTGTGAGTGTAATAACCTTAAAAATACGGCTTTAAACCCCTATAAAAACAAACAAGCACTAGTTAACCAAGACTTTAATAATATAGCTTAATCCTATCTCATGTTTTATTTTGTTGAAATTGTTGTATTTTAGACGAATGGATATTTAACCCCACCTGCAAGAAGTGAATACAGTGTTGTACATAATGACCCTTACAGAAGACCTCCGATGGATTACAGCAGACAGCATTCTGATCGCTACCCACCTAACCAAGGATACACAGACAGTAAGGGGGTCACGCATGGTACCTGGCTCTTTTAAGTTCCCATAAATATCAGTATCATATGCTTACACATATGTGAACCTCCTCTGCTCTGTGTGTGTTTTTATGAAACTATTGTTTATACATTTCTAAAGTTGATTGGAAGAGATATTAAACTGAACAAATAACATTTACATATTTTCCAAAATAGTGAATGTTTAATTATTTTTGCTCAGCACTGGTGCCACCAGAGCTAAGGGGGAACCAGAAACCGACCTGTTTGTGATGTCTTTTTCCGGTTCTTTGATTTTCCCCAACTTTTGGGGTCCCATATGTTCTTAAATCAAATAACAAATCTGTTTATTTGTATTTATATACCGGTTCTAGGCACTTTCAGGTTGTAATGTGTCTCGTCATGAGAAGTAATAACATACAAATTGTAAAATACTATTGACATTGGGTATTTTATTCTGCCAGCCATTTACTATGGCAAGAGTAAACTGTTTGAATTTATGTATATGTTTCGCAAATACCCTTTAGTTGAGGGCATTGTTATTCGATCAACCATGCTGCCGTAGCATTGGAGGAACATTTAGTTTCTTACAGAGCGAAGGCACTTCAAATAGTATGGTGTTTAAAACTGTTTAGTGAAATATCATGATTCAGCACACTGAGTTTTGGAATTGTTTTGATATTAATTTTGTTAGAACAGAACATAACTGGTAGCATTTTTCCACTGATGAGTTTCAGAAAGTAGAGTAAACTTGACAACGATTCTTCCAGCTTAATTTCTTTGATTCTTGACAATGGTTTTAAAATAAACCGAAATATTGAATCACCAAGGATCCATGTGTAACTTTTATTGGAGTTTCAGAACCTAACTATTTCTCAGTTGTTATAAATGTTGGTGTCTGCTTTATTCCCAATGTTTTCTGTTCTTGTAGGTACATTATTGGCTCGTCCTGTGTCCGTCCCACCGGCCCCTAACCAGGGCATCTTAGTACGGGCTGTATATAACCACATGGCAGAAGGGGAAAGTCAGCTAAGTTTCCTAGAGGGAGATGTGATCAGTTTGTTAGGAGAGAAGGCTGATGGGTGGCATTATGGACATAACTCCAGGACAGATAAGTTAGTAGTTCTTAGGAGTTTTGTTGATATGAAGTGGCATGTAAATTCTTTTAAATTCTTAGTTTCAACTTTAAATTGTTGGCTATTTTTTCAAATAGAGAATATAATCTAATTTTAGTGGTGGGGGTTAATGAAACATTATCCCACAGTTGTGGTCATTTGTTAGCAAGCTTTGAACTACTGATCTTACTTCACCCTACCTCTCACAGGTCCCATAGTGGACCTCTGATATGTCAGTGACTAAGGCTACAAATCTTTATGTTGGGTTTTACAAGGTTTCCTCTCAGTATTCCATTGTATTCAGTTAAGCAGAATCCATCGTCCTTCAAGTCACATACCGTTTGGGTATGGCATTAAATCATACACAAACAGACAAGTAATGTCCTTAAATGATTAGGCTCTGTACACGATTTATGTACTCACTCGTTTAACAGCCCATCTGGCAGTCTGACTTTTTAATACTTTTTGCAAATTCTGTTCCCAAAGACTAAAGTTAGAAACTATTTCTGATGCATTTCTCAGCGATATTTGTTGTGATAGCTTGTTTCCTAATCTGGAGTTCATGAAGATATCCGTAAAAGTGTTTGTTTCTGTTTTGGTCAAATGTCTATATTTTTGTGTAGGTATGGCTGGTTTCCTGTAGCGTTTACAGAACCTTTAGATCGAAGGTGAGTACAACAGAATCTACATAATAACTGTCCTCTCCATTAGTTAGACAAGAGGCTAGTGGAAGCTTCCTTTGTCTGGTTTAAACATAAAGCAACCTGAAGATCTATGTAACTTGTTGTTATGCCTTGCACTGTAAATTCACACACTTTATTATACATTCAGGCTGCATGCTCAGTAACTCAGTTGGGAACAATACAGCCTTCACACTACAATTAATTGTATAAATGTTAACAACAAGATGTCTGTGTATTTCTAAGCATGAAATGGTCAGCCATCATAACTGGACTGACAAAAATAGAACCGATCCTAAATCGTGCAACTTGTTTGTGACATGTTACGTGCATCAAAAGTTGAACAAGCTAATCTGTTCTACAAGCACAATTAGTTGGATGTACAGGTAACACATTACATCTGGTGAAAGGCCCTTAAGTAGATCACACTTCAGCTGTGTGACATGACACTTTGTAAAGACAGATTTGACACATCAGAACTTTATTGAACGTAATAATTGGAATTCTCATACTTAAGACGAGTGGCATGTAACATTTAACCCTTTCAAAAGTGAAACTGCCATTCAATGTACAGCACCTGTTTGAGGTCACCTGGTGGTTCAGAGGTATTACACCATGCAGGTTTGGTTACATACACGCTTGAGTAGGATGTTAAAAAACAATCAAACAAGCATTAATTTATGCGGGATTATGGATGGTAATTTTTCAGCCTTTTAACAAGTCAACGATTTAGAAGTGTAGGTGACTTACTGGACAATCACTCTATGTCTGATCATGGGTCTTTAGACCATGAAAGTCACACGCTGATGAGACGTCCACGATCGCTGTATGACCCACATTTAAGATCAGCCAATGGTCAAAATCAGGTATGCTTTTTACAATTTTTATGGTGTGGTCTTATGCTTTTTCTGTGATTTTACTTTAAAAATTTAAAAGTGCACTTTTGCTTTATTTGATTTGGTTGTCTGAGCATTTTGTTTTGGGTTTTCAGCAGTATGTACATGATTGGGCCACTAAAATGTGTGCACCCCCTAATGTGGGACTGTCAAAAAGGGACATAACTCTACCTCACCATGTCGCATTACAGGGGCTTTCCCCTTCAACTTATAGCACCTTGTCCACTCAAAACCGCAGCCCACAGGTACTAATATTGACTGGTGTTTGTCAGCTGTTTGTGTCCCCAAACTGCAATGTTCCATGCATGTAGAGAGATTTGCACTGTATAGAAGGGATTTTTGACACTGAAAGAATGACTATATGAAACTCCATGTGTGTTATCAATGTTTTGTCTATATGAATACAATACTTCTGTATAACAGTCCATTTTTGTTTATCTTCCAGCTTGTCACTATATTTATTGTATTTTGTTAATTGTTTGCTTGCTTGACGATCAATATGAATTCCATGTTCCCGTATCCCATTTCCTAACCTGTGATCAATGACATCTGAAAAGTATAAATTTGATGTTCCGGAGTCCTATGTTGTCCATGTATTGATAGCTCTGTGGTTTTTGCTTGCCATTATTGTTTGTGCCTGGTGCCAATGTTGCTATGTAACCTGTACTTAAAAAAACACCCCAAAGAAATGTAACAAATTGCAAATTCATTATCGTATTGACCAGTTTGTTTATTTGTTGTGTATGTAGGCCGTGTCACGTATGTTGCTGTGGTTCCAGTCAGCCATTGTTGTTGTCCTGGTTTGTTTGTCAGTGCATCGCCCGCTTTACATCACTATATAATCCACATTATGTAGGTTGGAGAAGAAAAAATCTTACGAATTCATCGAATCGAATATGCACTAGCTTTCTAAATAAATGTTGTTCTTGTTTGTTTCTTAACTTTCAAATTTGAAAAAAAAAATTTAATAATTCGAATTCAGATGCTGTACAACTACTGTCCTTTAACAAAGAATAATTAATGATTTTCACTTTGGAAAGTTTTAAATACAAAGAAAACTACAACTGATGTATGAATGATTTTATTTGAACTGGCAACGACGGCATGGATACATTATTTACTTCTGTTCTGTTTTTAGCCCTATGACTCAGAGATATATGCCACTAGTTTATATGGGAGCATGGCACCATGGCAACAACAGCAACATAACCCTGGGCCCCCATCACCCCCACTGCCCCCTCCACCACCACCAGATAACCCACCCCCACCATCAAGCAACTTTAGACGAGGTCCAAGTATTTTATCACGTTCTAGTTTCCGTTTGTATTCAGAGCCCCCAACCCCTGCCAGATCAGTCCGGTCTGTTCAGGCCCCTCCTCCTCCACCCCTTAAATCCAATCCTCACCCTAAGTCCGCCCCAGGAACACCCATGAACACACCTCGTATAAAGCAGACTATTTCTTCACAGTCCTCCCAGACTGATGTCCCTGACGGAGCAGACTATCATGCTCCCCCTGTACAACCTGACAGTCAGGCACCAAACACCCTGAGCTACATGAACAGCCCCATCCATCAGCCTAACGGGATGACTTCTCACTCTACACCGGTTAGTCGAGAGGAAGATGCCACTGGGTGAGTTCATACCAATGCACAAATAGAGGATCTAACCTTTGTCCTCAGTGACTGTCGTTTTCAAGTAATTATACTAACTGATCCAGTGAATATATTAGATTATACAGGAAAAGTTCACGTAAACAGGATGTTGTTAACTTCATAAAAAAAGCACATAACCTCAAGCAGTTATATATTATATACTTACATCACCAATATAATTTGTTTCTGATTAATAGTAGATCCACTGACCTTGTTGAAGGGAAAGTAGCAACACTGTGATGTAGTTTATTTAATGCTGTTGTACATGTTACAAAAAGGGATACAGAATCTAACTTATAACATGTAATTTGGTAGCTGATGATCCCATGTTTTTGTTCAAGATTTCAATATCGTGACCGGCCCCGTCAAATGCATCCTTTCTGATTCGTGGTGAGTCCTGAAACATGTATTCCCCAAATCTTAACCAAACTGTCCATAAACGCTTTTTCTGACTCTTCAGTCGAGAATCTTTAGCTAATTGAATCATATATTATACTCCTACCTGATGCTATAAAACTCCACATAAGTGAAACCACTCGCAATACTGGTTCGGCTTGATTCAACATCATCAAACACTGCCTTGGGCTTATACCTGACTTTTCGCCAGTTATAATTCATTTGTGTACTTGCGGTTTATATTGTTTATTCATATTCTGAGTAAAAATCTGTCGACGTATAAAGACTGCCTGCTACATGTTAATATTCTGCTTGTAAACTTGACTCCATTTAATACCGGCAAATAATGACTTATATCCGATTCCATAGCTGCCTTAAAAACTGGTGATTAACCTCGTTTAATTATAAAGAATTCAATTAATCAAAACTTAATTTTAATGCGGCTTATTCCTTGTCTGTCTATACCCTGTTAATATCTTCCGTAGATACTAAAACGATATGCCTAAGCCCTTTAACCAATGTGACCAGAGAAGTAGTCAACAGATGCACAGCAAAAGTCTCATGTTATTTCTATGACTGACATCAACATGATTATGTCCCTTTTGTTACAATCTTTCTTTCTAATGGGATATGGGTTGATACTTTATCATATCATTATTAATTATGGCTTACGGTTTAATTTAACACATTTCGTTTGAAATTGGTGAGCCTTTTTCTTTTAATTATGCATATCTCTATGCTTTATTTTTTATCACTTGCATTATGTGTATTTAGTTGGACTACAGCAACAATTGTTTATTTTAATCTTTTACTTTCAATCAATTCATATAATCATAAACTTCGACTTAACAGGATTTGTGTAAACGTACTCTTTTTAAGAGTGAGGAAATCTGTATTGTAGATGTAATTGGTATTTATTGTCCCAGTGTTTGTATAATACTATCGTCATATACACTCTCAAGTAACAATTCTCTGCTAATAAAAACGAATCTAACCAGGCTAACTGATTATTATTGGTTCATTCACAGCCTGGAGTCATTATTATGAAAATGCCAACAAAATTAACATTGCTTTACCATGAAATGTTTTTAAAAATAATTATACATTTAAATCTCTGTATAACATTTTATTAGCTTCTATTAAAAAAAATAATAAAAATACTGATATCCTTTATACTTTTCTGAAACTTTTTGAAAGATAAATCTTTGAATATCCTTATATAAAGACAACATACTGTAAATGACATATTTCATTGCTTCAGGTTGGTACTTTTAAGTTTTACTTAGTTAAGAAAGTTACAGATTGAATTGTTTTGCAAGATGTCTCTTTATACAAAAAAATAGTAGTAAACAATTCATTTTCTTCGAATTACCATTAATTTATCTCATCATGATGTTTTTGTTTTTCAGGTACCAAGGTAACAATCGCTCCATGTTGTCGGGAGTGCGCTTAAGGAGTACTGTAACAAATGACCGTTCTGCACCACGGATTTGATGTTAAAACTTATACAACGAAGATACTAATTCTGAACACCCTCACACTGAAATCTCCAGTTTGATGTTTCTACAATTTGGTGAAGATAACACATTGATTTACATTTAACTATATTGACAGTCCAAGTAATCAAAACAGCAAGTAGGGAACTAGCTAGTCAAATTTAATGAGAATATGTGTCGTGGTTATTAAGATTATATCTTTGTACGAGTAGAACCAAAGCCCCCTCTAACTACCATGCACTGTGAGGAATAAGGATTTCAGAAATCAACCCTGGCTAAGGGATGCATCTTCTGACCATATTCACTCTATCTTTACAATTTTGTACTTATTTTTCCACCAGAGCAATGCACTTCACTGATGACAGTGTTTCTGATTTGAGGTGTGCTGTCCAATGCCTTAACACAGACCTCTCACCTCAAATCAGAAGGCTTGATGATTTTGGTGGTGTTAGCAGGACTTTACTGCAGCACACAGTCACCATGTAAGAGAAATTCCTTTCAGCATGACATTATACACCAATCAATCAACGACATGCCTCATTTTTTTCTCACAAACCAGCTGGTTTTTAGGTTTGTGAAACAGTTTAAACAATCAATTTGCATCTATGGATTAGAAGCTTATATAAATCATTAATTGCAAGTTGGTTGGTTTAGATGGCGCTTTCAAATCAATAAAATATCGATTTATGCACGCCATATTAATTGCAAGTCTAGCTCTTTTTACTATTTTATATAAAATAATCTTGGGCCCAGGTCAACGTTTCACGAAGCCATCTTAGCTAACGTAAAACGTAAACACCATGACGACAAGTATTGAAGACATTGTGTTACCATAACAAATATGTTCAATGTAAGATAACACGTTTTGTGAAACTGGTCCCAGCAGTTGATCAAAGATGATGCTGTAAGTGAGTTGTACCTGATTAAATTACTAATTACATATTAAAGGTATGCCTTTGACATGGCATGGGGTTATTTAATATCACATGTTATTTATGAGCCCTTTGAACAAGTGATTCCTGGTCACCGTCAGAAAAATGATGTTGGAGAAACCATGTTGAATTAATGAAACCTTCAGCATATACAATCTTTGCTTCTTTCCAAAGTTTCAAAATTACTGATCTGTTGTCGTCTGTATAGCTATACAGAGGCAGGTGCATTGTATCTGTCTCCCCATCAGATCTGTTCTCTTGAACTAGGTATGATCTTGTGCTCTTGCACACCATTGTTATTTAAGGCTCAAGTTATGCTCAAGTTATCATGTCGCAAAATGTTTCGCAGAACAGTAAGACTTTAGTCCAGTGTTTGAGACAATACTTAACACCATTGACCATCTAATATATATAACAAGAATGGGCATATCCTGGTTTCTTATTAAACTGCAATCTGATTCAGCTGTGTAGGCCCCTGGGCAATGGGTACTGTGAGCAGCCGCTTACTCATTCTCCACCAGGATACTTATTTGTGCTACAGCCCCTGCTAGCACCCATGCTCCACTCGTAAACTTTTGTGTGCTGCAACGTTTATTCCAGCTAGAGACTTCTGTGTGCTTCAACTTTCATTCCGGCTAGAGACTTCTGTATGTTACAGCCCTTGCTAGCAACCATGCTCCAGCTAGTAAGAGACTTATGTTTGCTGCAGCTCCTGCTTACACCAATGCCTTAATCTGGCATGCAGGGTGTCTGGTCTTGAAAGTTTTGAAGAATGTTGTATGCTGCATAAATTATAATATGTCCTTATTACTATCGCTATTTACAACATGGTTGATAAATCCTTGAATACCATACTTATTATATTTACTTTATCTTCAGGAGTCTTTAATTTACCTTTGTCCAATAATTGAAATGTCATGGTTTTATCTAGTAATTTGTCCAGGAGGAAGTCTAGCACACTAGTACATCCACATGAGTACATACATGTAAATGGCATATATTTTCTTTAATACGATATACAATGTTTTCTCAAGTATCTGTAGCCTTAATACACAAGTTTTTCACTGGTATGTGTATATTTTGATAAATCAATTATATTTCTGAACAATTTTGAATGTGTGTAACATATTTGGTGATTAGTATTTAACCATACTCTACGATATTAATAATACTCAACTGTTTATACAAACTATGAATGCTTTGCTAATTTAAAAGGTTGATGACAGCCTCTATGTTGTGATATTAGACAGCATTAACTTTGGCATATAACTAGTCATTTAGTCATGTATGCTTGTTTATTATGCCACCCAGTATCAAGGCAATGTTTGCTTGGACAGATATAACAGTTCACTAGTGTATATAATCTACAGTCTTATACATGTATCTTATATTAATTATTGATTATCATCATGGTTAATGCATTTGGCCGGCATGACATTATATGAGTGAAATAACCTTAAGTACATCATTGAACCGAAATCAAACTATGGTATTCGATATATATTGACCTGCAAGTCCTCTTTTCTGAATAATTTCATCAGCTATGAAATAATCCATAGACGGAGGTATAAGTGCCCTGACGCTCTCCAAGGGGTTTCACAAAGCCCTATTGTGTAGACAATAAATTTGTGGCCTTTGACTTGTTTATCCCAGGTTTGGCAGCTGACATCCTGTGATTGTCTAGAAAATGAGCAGGTATTATATACAGAAAGTTTGTTAGACAGTTGTGTGTGTAACAGTATATTAATAGTTGAGATCCCTTACTTATCTCAGAAACATCCTCAAAAAACACATAGTTGAACTTGAAATATACATATGTGCTTATTAAGCAGACCTTTATTTACTTAGTGCTGTACAAATTTGTTTTTGGATTAAACTTTACCATTTCTTATTATCAATTTACATATCAGAATGGCTACTATGTAGTTTATAAGTTTTGATGCTAATGTTTTAATCCAATCATGAGGATTAACTTTCTATTATTTGACATTTTTGTTGATCTTGTAAATATTCTAAAATTAATACAATAAAGTCCATATTAGAAAATCCAAATAACCAGTTAAATTAAGTCTTTTTATATTTGTTAAATGGTTTTACCAGTCAAAACCCTTCGTTATGTATTCCATAGTGGCGACACATAAATGTGCGATGTCGGGCTTAGGGCAAGATAATTTGAAGTAAATGCCAGTTAGCAGTGGAGGAACCATCGTTATTTAAACAGAATTTATATATATCCTCTCAGATTTTGATCACGTTGCTGTTGGAAGCACACAGCTCCCATACAAAATACAATTAAGCACGGAATTGTACAACGCTCAACAAGTTTTAAATGAGAGATTTGTTAACTGAATTCAGTCTCTACACACTGTTACAAACATGGTCTTTGTTTTGAAAGTTTTACTACCATAAAAACATGTTTTGCTCAAGTGAATGGTGAAGGAGATAATCAGCAAGAGGGGTATTATGGCATACAATCTAAAGAGATTTTATAATATATTTATTATTCACATCAACAATAAATTCATAAACATTTTTATTTTGCAAAATTTCTGTTACAATTGGAAACAAACTAGTTCGAAACATCATGGTACTACAAAATATCACATAAAACAGGATGATGTTATTTGAAATGTCAAGTGATATGATTAGGCTTGGGTAGTGAATGTAGGCAATGTCATATCAGATATGAGAGCATATGAAGCAAAACAAATCATGTGATAAAAAGATGTAGAAATTAAAAAAAATATATTTATGGCAGGGAAATATAATTCGTTTTCAATTAAGGAAATCCTGTTTCATCTACAGTCAGAGATTCTAGTTGGAATCCTGGTGGAGTCGAGCTCTTTCTTTCAGTTTTGTATTATTTTCTGTCAATTAGGTACCTCACTTATTCTCTATCGTGTAGTCATTATTTGCTCTTCATTGTTTGTTTGAATTTAGTTGTTACATGCTGTGCGTCTGAGCAGATGTACCACAAACAGTAAAGTTGAAGACAGGTATTCGGAGTGTGTTTACCTTTCATTATCTTTTCAGGCCGAATATGGTTTACTTTTGTTTTAATGGATTCCGTTTGAGTCTATGTAAAGGTAAGAACAGGAGCTCAACAGGTTTCACATAGAGACCAATGGACAAGGAGATAGTCCAGTCATGAGGCATATATCATTTTGTCCAAGCAGTCTCTACTGTGTAGGATCGTCAAGAACAGAGAGCAAGGGTAAAGCTTCTTACAGAACAAGCCTATTGTTTGCCAAGAGTTAACTGTCATTGTGATGGTTATCATGAATGTTTATTGAATACTGATGAAGTATGTACTTCCTACGTGCCACGATAAATTCCACCATAACAAACTGACCGAATTTGCTGCCACCATATAATAAATGCTATTCACACAACCATAACAACATTTTTTGAAAGTGCAGTTTGTTTTCTTACTTGTTCTATTTTTTTTGTTGATTTTCTGTCCATTTAAAATCTCTGATCCAATTTGGAAAGTAAAAACTAATTCATTTAAGAATTTAAAAATCAGTTTTCTCCTCTGTTGTGATAGCAAATGCCTCTGCAATGAGAGTAATTGCTTGTAAAGTTTGGAGTAGTTGTAAAATTAATACCATTTAGGTAAATTTTTGTTTGTTGATTTTTTTACTTTTTATTATATCTTTTGTTTTCTTTAACATTGTGTATATAAACTGGATTATTTTGAATATATTGAGTGTTAATGTCCAGAAGTCACTCAGGCCCCCTATGCTGTCCAGATAGTCATTGTTAGAAAACATGAAGTACATGTGTAAGTTGTTTATACACCTGATTATGTCCGCTGTCTAAATCAAACCTAATATTTTTGGACTGGACTGGAATTTTGTTTAGAATTACTGTAATAATTATTGAATACTATTTAAATTGGAAACCTTGCACCTAATGAACTCTGTGTGTTATAATCTTTGAGATTTGTTGGAACTTTACACAACTGTATTGGTTTGAGTTAAGTAAATCCATCTCAATATTTCTAATTGGGTTGGATTTTTCATGACTAACAACTGTTAAAAACAATTCCCAGATTTTATTTAATTTGACACATTCCATCCAATGTTTTGTGATGATCTGGTCTGTATTCTACTTGCCTTGGAATTTTTGTGATATAAATGGTCATATAGATTTTTGAAAACACTAAACGTTTTGTATTATATGGATGTATTAACTCAAGTAATACTTCGAGGAATCTTACATATCTGGTCCATTGTTGTAACTTATATCGAAAGTTTATTTCAACAAAATTATATTTATATACACCTGTTTATACAATGATAAGTTTTTCTTTTGTATGCTCTTCAACGAAATTTAGGGTATTGTCAAGTTATAGTAAGAAACTGTTTTTGAAGGTTACCTTTAATTCATATTCAAGTTCACTTCGTAAAAATTTTAAAATTCATGTTTTTTTTTTAAACCTGTATTTCTGTCATTATTACTTATTTCTTGTTTATTCTTATATTTCATAGCTAGTCAGATATTTCTTATAAACATTCACCGAGGAAATTATGCAGTTTGATTTTTTATTGCTCTTATCAAATTCTATGCGAATGTTTTATTTTGATTTTATTCTTTCTTTTGACCTGTATCACTTACAGGTTATAGTCAACTTTTCATCTATGGGTATTCAAGAGAGGATTTGGCATGGCTGAAAAGATTATGTTCTATAGTAAAAGTCAACCTGCTAGTTTTTACAAATTCCTGTTCTCTTCAAATTCTTTTTTTCTCTTATATATATATATATGATAAATATTGTCATTGCTTTAGTTATGTATTTCATTGACTATCTCAGATAACATTTATTTCTAAAGATATCTACCAAGAATAAACCACTGCAGTCCTGTGTACAAAAAGTGTGGATTAAAAAAAATGGGATTAAAATGAACAAATTTTTTTATTATTATTATAAAAATGAACTAATTTTGCATATGAAAGTATGGTTGTTAAATTATAACTTTACAGTTTTTAAAAGGTAAAAAGAAGTGGTCTTACATTTTGGTTTAGAGAGTAGTATTGGTTATTTCTGTAATAGGACATCAGAGTTTGATGTCTCTTCATAACATGATGGTAAGGCTTTGTGTACTTATGGCTACATACCATCATATCTAAAACACTTTAATAGTTTTGTTTTCCTCATGATTTTGATTATAAGTTTATTAAATTTGTTCCCTGTATCATTTTGTGTGTTTTTTTTTAATTCTACTCCCTGAAAATTGTATTGTGTTGACCCTTACAGTTCTTCAGTGTGGCGGGGGGGGGGGGGGGGGGGGGGGGGGGGGGGGGG